>JAEIFS010000282.1:0-203388 GCA_018904165.1 Zaprionus camerounensis
AAAATCTTAGGTATGCATTGGAACAGTCAAAAAGACGATTTTGTTTTTGACTTAAAATTAAATCGCGTAGATAAACAAATAGTAGAAGGTCTTCAATGTCCAACGAAGCGTCAGCTATTAAACATGGTGATGTCTGTCTACGATCCCTTCGGCATGCTTGCGGATTTAATGATATACGGAAAAGTCTTAGTTCAGGATGTATGGCGAACAGGAATCTATTGCAACGATTTATTGCCTGAAAACATATTTGCTGCATTTAAACAATGGGTTCATCAGTTCAAAAAGGTCAAGGAATTTAAACTAAGAAGCTGTTATTCCCAGAATTTCCTAATGTCAGACTACGTTGAGTTACATGTCTTTGTCGATGCAAGTGAGCAAGCATTTGCGGCAGTGGCATATTGGCGAATAACTTGTGGTGCCAGGGTACAATTAATGTTTATATGTGGAAAAACTAGATGTGCACCTCTAAAGTTATTAACTATTCCCAGGCTAGAGCTGCAGGCGGCCGTACTTGGTACTCGTCTAAGAAAAACCGTTTTAGAATACCATGACGTTAATTTGAAGTCCTTGTGGACAGACTCAAGAACAGTAGTCTCATGGATCAAAAATGGACCATCGTCAATATAAACCAGTTGTGGCGCATAGAGTGAGCGAAATTTTGGAAAGTACACAGGAGAAGGATTCGTATTGGGTACCAACAAAACTGAATGCAGCCGATAAAGCCACAAAATAAACAGTGTTTGTATAAGTGGACCTGAATTTTTGCTTTTGGAAAAGGAGAAGTGGCCTTCACAAGAATTCCGATCCAACCAAGCAGATATGTCTGAACTGCGCAAACAAATCATGTTTTTTGGCAAGGCTCAATGGATATCACTAGAAAGGTTTTCAAATTATTCACGCTTAAAACGTACAGTAGGCTGGTTTTGGAGGTTTGTGAGCAAATGTCGCAAGGACCAACATGGAGAATATGACGGAGAGTTAAAGGCACACGAATTGAACTTGCAGAATCAACCTTATGTAAAATTGCGCAACTTGAAGCATACTGGAAGGAAATAGAAGAACTTTTGGAATCTGGAATCGTGTCGAAGGAAAGTCCGATATACTCATTGTCGCCCCAATTGAACGCGAATGGTGTTATTATTGTTGGAGGAAGGCTGGATTATTGTATTTCCATTCCAGAGAGGGCACGTCGTCCGATATTGTTACCATCGCGTCACATTTTTTCAGAGTTAATTGTTAGATGGTATCATGTTAGCTATCATCATCAAAACAATGAGCTTATTTTAAACGAAATAAGGCGTGCCTATCTGGATTGTGAATTTAAGAAAAGCTGTGAGTCGAGCTAAGGCAAGATGTCAACATGTCAAACGAGATGGCTAAGCCTGTACCACCGTTGATGGGCCAGTTACCAGAGGATAGAGTGACACCATTTCAACGGCTATTTTCGTACGTAGGATTGGACTACTTTGGGCCAGTCATGGTGACGATTGGACGAAGACAAGAAAAGAGATGGGTTGCACTTTTCACATGTTTAACTATAAGGGCTGTTCATCTGGAGTTAGCGGCAGACTTGTCGACAGACGCATGTGTGTTGTGCATAAGAAATTTTGTGAACCGAAGAGGAATTCCTGTCAAGATCCGTTCTGATATGGGAACTAATTTCGTTGCGACCAATAAGGAATTAAAGAACGCAAAGGATTTTTTTGATATGGAATATATAAAATCAGAGTTAGGCAAAAAAGGCATCGAGTGGCAGTTTAATTGTCCATCCAATCCGAGCTCTGGCGGATGCTGGGAGCGTATGGTTAGGAGCATAGAACGAGTATTGGCCATAACTTTAAAAGAGAAAGCACCACAGGTGGAAACTTTAAGGAGCTTGCTGATAGAAGCTGAAAATATAATAAACAGTCGACCATTAACCCATTTGCCACTAGATATAAATGATCTGGAACCTCTGACTCCAAACCATTTCTTACTGGGAACGACGAACTCGACGCAAACTCCTGGAAAAGATCCTCATTTGTGCCTACGTAAGCAGTATCGAATTAGTCAACAGATGAAAGATAATTTTTGGCATCGATGGATGCGTGAATATCTACCGACTTTGACACGGCGCACTAAATGGCATGCGCGATCCAAACCCATAGCAAAGGGAGATGTTGTGGTAATCTGTGAAGAGAGTCTTCCAAGAGGTAACTGGAGAAAAGGAGTTGTTCTTCGTACAATTGCTGCCGCGGACGGCCAAATCCGAATAGCTGAAGTAGAAACGTCAACTGGATTGCTAAAAAGATCAGTTTCAAAGCTTGCAGTGCTACATGTTTTGGGTAAAACTACGGAGTAGTTTTACGGGGGGTAGGATGTTGCGACTTCACGTACATATTTCTGTTACATTTAAGTCTATTTGAATTTAAATTTGAGTTTTTGTTTGGCTGCAACTTTCGAACCACCATTAGCATTATCGGTACTTGTATTAATACCGATATAAAAAAGAAGCTGCATCTCGACAACCAACGGCGGCAAAAACACATAAAATTAAATACTACTACCTTTTATATCTTTTGTAACATTCTAATTTTACGCCATAACGACTCGAAATAGTCAATAAACAGTTATAAACTTTAGTGTCTTGTTTGATATCCATCACAGTATGAACTCGTAACAAGCGCCTTTATATCGACTTTCTTGGGCCTTATCCACGTTCACGCGGTGGGAAAATAGCTATTTTTATAGTGAGGGATCACTTCTCAAAGTTTGTGTGCCTTAAGGCAGTTAAGAAAATGTCAGCGGACGTAATATTAGATTACATGGAAAAGGCGCTCTTTTATACGTTTGGGGTGCCTGAAGTAGTGTTTTCAGACAATCGTTCACAGTTTAGGTCTGACAAGTTTAAAAAACTGCTAAATCGTTTTAAAATAAGTCACATGCTATCTGCTGTGCATGCACCTCAGGCAAAGGCTTCCGAACGCGTAAACCGGTCAAACAGAAGGACTGGGATGAAAGCGTGAGCCAAATATCGTGCGCTTTAAGATCGGGTATACATTCAGCAATTGGCACTACGCCATATTATATGGCATTTGGTCAACAAATGATATTATCTGGATCCACTTACTCTCTGTTGAGAGGATAGATTTTACACGGGAAGATTCTTTAGAAATTATATGGAAAAGAGAAGGAGATGTTATGAAAAAGCAACATGACAAAAACGAAAGATTATATAATTTACGCTCAAAGGCCATTGAATTTAAAGAAGGAGACGAAGTGTTCAGGCGGAACTTTAAACAGAGCGACTTTCAAACTGGTTATAATGCTAAACTGGGGCCAAAGTTTGTAAAAGCTAGAATTCGTAGAAAGTTGGGGAATGCCAATTACGAACTTGAGGAGTTGCAGGGTAATTTTATTGGCCACTACCATGCTAAAGATATTCGCCAGTAGCTTTGAGGTTACAGATGATAAGCCTTGTGAATAAAATGATCCCCAAGTCTGATTTTAGCAGGGGGGAATTTGTAACGTCCAGTTCAAACTGTAACGAAAAAAGAAAATATTAATAAAGCGCCATCTATGGTTAAAGTTTGTATGTCTACTTATCCGGGATGTTGCCAAAGATATTGAGGCACGAAGAGAGCGGTTAGGTTAACATGGCAGGCCATCGTTGGCTGGGTTCCAAGCGGTACTCTGCCATTTTTCCCAAGTCAGTCGTTCCGAGTCAATCATTGTAAGTGCAAGTTAAATCTGGATGTTATAAAGAAATTGTAGTGTCCAGTTCTAGTGATTTTGAAGAAAAAAAACTAATTAAATACTTACCTGTATCCATTGCTGGTGAGTCCTCCGGATAAGATCTGTAATAGAAGAACAAATTTTGTATGTTAAAATTCTGACAAAATCATGGTTGCAGAACTGGACCCAGGAGTCCAAAGGTCACGCCACTTGGACTGGCAGGAGTCCAAAGGTCACGCCACTTGGACTGACAAAGGGCAGCGATTATACTGCATCTAGTCGAGCGGTGTCTATTGGCCGCGACTGCGTGCATTATTTCGGCAGCAGGAAATTTGTCATCGTCACCCCTGCTCCCAGCAGCCATCACGACGGCTAGAAAAATTCTTGACTGGTACATTTAAACCACCAGCACCAACAAAAAAAATACAAACGCTACAGTCAGGTGCTGACTGTATAAGGCCATGGATTATCTTAGTATACCGTAAACAAGTTTGTAAATAACAGAATAGAATCGCCGCTCGAATTTTCCACCGATTATCAAAAATAATCAGTACCTAGGGAACACCAAGGGGAAGTTACAGCACATGTAATGGGGCTAGTTGTTCTTAAAAAATTAAATTTTGGTGAGTCGACTTAATATATTCTCCGCAACTTAAATATTCCCCAAATTAATTAATTTCTGCAATCTGCAGACATAGATAACTTAATTATATTCGGATATTTATTAAAACTTGCAATAAAAATTGCGCTTTATTTGGATTAATATTAAAAATTTGGCGGAGATAAATTTTATACAGTGTTGGACGATACGCGCAATTTGAATTAACGAACAGAAGAAGAAGAACGCATAGACAAAGCAGAAGCGAAGTGTCGCAACCATTAGACTGAGCGAGACGGCAATAGGTATATGTATGCATTTCTAGCGCATACAAAAATGTATTTCATGTGCTTCTTGTTGATTTTTTGGCACTAGCCAGAGTTATTCAGTGGCTGAGTGGATTATGTCTCGGACTGTAAGGACCACAATATTGACCGTGTTTCGGAGTTCGATTGCTACCGCGATCGGCATGTGAAAGTTTTTGTTTTTCATTAAAATATTTTAAAAGCTCATTGAAAAGGGGCGGCGGCGGTAGCCGGTTTTTTTTTAAGTTTTTGGTACGCAATATATGTAATTAGAACTTAGTTTTCTTTCGTTGGTACACAACAGGAACTCCAAATCTAATTGTATTGTACATATGTATGTACATACATGCGTGCAATAATGTGTGTTGAAGTGGGATGCCAATACATACATGTGGATATGCAGACATGTATGTATGGGCGTCCCACTCGCACATTCACAACTTTTAAAGGGCTTGTAGTGAAAAGGTGGAACTATCGTCTGCTTATGATGGTGCCGCGCTGCCAGATCGGGCTCATATCGATGAGGCTGCGTCGCCACAGAGTTATGATCGCTGTTATGTTCGAGCATTCTAATTGAAAAATATTGAGAGCAAAACAAAATAACAATATCCAATAAGAATCATATTGAACTTGCAAAGTCATAACAGGCAAAATACGGAAAGAGTGACGACATTGAAGAACGCATTGTTTAATTTTGGCTCGCGTCTTTTTGATGCGTGCTAAATATAAAAATAATAGTAAACTTTATTTATAAATAATTAATATTATTTGTAACTATTATAATTTTGTTGCATAATATAGTATGAAAACAAAATGAGGAAAAACTATATTTTATTGAAATTTAATTAAATAATTTAATTTGTTTGTAGCTGCTATATTACAACCCGCTTGACTGCAACTTTTCTTTTAGTTTATTAGAATAAAATAAATAAACAAAATAAAATAATAAAAAATTATTAAATGATAATTCATAATTCGCACCCGCCTCAACCGGGGGAGTTGAACACACGCACTCTCTCACAGTCAATTTAATTTGCTGTCCGCCACTCTAACCACTCGGCCACTGTCTCACTCTTTAGCCCATTGGCAAAGCGGCATTGTGAACCAATTCTGTTACCATACAATGCAAATAAAAAGTTTAAAATGTTGTGTGTCTGACGCTAGATTCGAACCTCGGTATGCTTGTGTAAATTAGATCTGCTTAAGTATATATGTTCAAAGTGAGTTTAATTAGTATCATATCTCACTTATTAATATTCCGATTTAAATGAAATTTTCACATAACGCCCGTGGCAAGGTATTTGTCATGTAAGATATACAACTTTGGTTGTTGAGCTAATATTGTAGTTGTTAAATAGTTATTACTGATTTACAGAGGCTGAAAGGGGCGTGTCCAAATTTTACAAAAACTTTAAGACACTGCAATATATATGTATGTTGTCGCAAAATTTGATGACTCTAGCTCTTATAGTTTCTGAGATCCAGGTGTTCATACAGACAGACAGACGGTCAGACGGACAGACAGACATGGGTCAATCGACTCGGCTACTGATACTGATTCAGAATATATTTAGTTTATGGGGTCGGAGATGCCTCCGTCTGCCTGTTACGCACATTTCCGTTCCGACAAATACAATAGACCATGCATTTTTTTAAAATCCATGGCCTAATAAACACACAATTCGGGGCGCGTGGAGTTCACTTCACTTTATATTTTCAACTGTGGTTATGTGTCCATTACGCCTTACATACTATCGGATAAAAGAGCGCGAGAGCCCTTGGTGACTCTGACTCTGTTTACGCAGAAATGCTGCCTACTTCTCGGCGGATACGTTTCGACGTAAACATTCCGCCCCTTGCAATACTGTTGCAAATAAATGGAACCGGGATCCTTTTGGATGCCGCTGGAGGGGCTTTAGTGGCGCTATAGAACTACGCACCGGATAGCACCCATCCAAACAGAGTGTTCGGGACCAATGGCAGTCCACCGTGGGATGGAACAATCCCTGGAAGGAGTACGTCTCCATAGACGTCAGCCCCCAGAACGATTGAGACTCTGCTTGGCACATGGCACCGAGTATCCGCCAGCGTAATGCCCGTGTAGCGGGTTTGCAGGTTTTTGTTAACCTTCTGCGCCGGAGTCCTGATCTGCACCTCCTCCATCTTTAGAGTCACTGTGATGCAGAACACTTGAGACGGCCTTGATCTGAACAATGCGCGGCAAAACCCATCTTCGACGGAAGGTCCAATGGCCTTTGCCAATGGCCTGCATCTCGGGTTGGAAGGTGAAGAAGCGTGTGGTGGCCCTCGCAGCATGTGCGACAGGTGCCGCCACTGGAACATGAACCTTTGGAGTGTTCATGGGCAAGGCAGTGCGGGCAGTATTTGTTGATCAATACTGCCTGAAGACGCTTCTCCGCAGCCAGACGCAGGAATCTTTGGCACTTCTTCAAGGCGTAGACTCCTCTGCATACGTGGCATCTAAAGGAGTTCACTTCTTTTGGCTAAGCTGGTGTGTGCCTTGCGTGGTGTCATCTCACTTGTCTGAAAAGGAGAAGGTGGATATATGGATTAGTATTTGGAGCATATATCCACTGATGGACAACACAAGGTTAGGAGGGTGTCTCTAAAGGAAGTAGGACTAATTTTGCTACTGGCCTTTTGATAACGCCACGGGTGGTGAGGATGTCCACCACGCGGACAATGTCATCAGCGCCAGGATATGTAGCGTGGATTCGGCCAAGACGCAATTCGTTGACTTGAAGATTGTCTTCTTTGACAGCCGCCATATCGCCGACTTGGAGGTTTCTTGTTGGGAGTTGCCATTTGGAGCGTTTGTGCAACTCTTTGAGGTATTCCTATTTCTAACGGAAGCAAAACTTTGATGCAGAGCTCTGTGACGGACATGAGCGGACCGCCGATCAGAAAATGGCCAGGAATCAAAGCCAAAAGATCGGTGGGGCAAATCGGCTGGAGCTAAGGCACGCTTCGACCTTGCAAAGGAGCCTAGATAATTCCTCGAATGTGTACTTTAGTGAAGAAGTGGACTTGTAGAAGAGCGTTTTGAAGCTCTTTACTCCAGCTTCCCAAAAGCCACCCATGTGCGGTGCGCTGGGAGGATTGAAATGCCATGCGAGGTTTTGATGGCTGTATTTGATGGATATATCAGCCTTAACTGCCTTCAAAAATTCTGAAGCAATGACCTTGGAAGCTCCGATGAACGTTTTTCCATTGTCGGAGTAGACGTTGTGGGGGCAGCCACGTCTCGCGACGAATCGCGCGAAGGCTGCAAGAAATTTCTCGGTTGTTAGATCCGAGGTTGCTTCTAAATGTATGGCCTTTGTGCTGAAGCATACAAAGACACATACATAGCCCTTGGTTATGAGGCAGGCTCGACCAGTTAAATTCTTGATTTCGAAAGGACCAGCGAAATTGAGTCCCGTGTGGGTGAAAGGTCGAGAAAAGGAAACTCTCGCGGAGGGCAGAGTACCCATGACGCATCATTAACTGATTTCCACCATGGAGGGAGATACGATGCGTTAAACGGACAAGGAGGTGTGAAAAAGTACAGAAGGTACGGAAGGATGAGTACGGAAGGATGAGCGGGTGCCGTTCATCATAGCTTAAAGAAGCGGATGTTTTCACACGACCGCATGCTCTCATGACTCCACTGGCGTCAATAAAAGGATTCAAATTAATGATGTCACTACTCCTTGCAATCTATTCCTTATTCAACAAACAGTTGTACTCTTTAAGGAATTGAGTACGTTGTGTATTCCGGATGAGTAGATGGACGTTGAAGAGTTCAGAGCTTCTGACATCTGGAGAGAGCGTAACATCAGGCTTGCGACTCCTCTGGATAAAACGGCATACGTAAGCCATCACCCGCAGTGCTCTGTCGAGCTCGGAAAATCTCTCCAAGATACAATGGGATGAAGGAGGCAAAATAGTTAAGTTGCATTTAACAGGACGAAGCTCTTCGTCTCTTTCGTGAGCAATATTTATCGCAGCAGGTCACTGTTCTGCTGGAAGGATCAGCCAATCGGGTCTATGCCACCAGAGACTGTTACCAATGAGGTGCTCTGACGAGACACCTCTACTGGCAAGATCGGCAGAGTTCTGTTCAGATCTGACGTGGGACCATTTGTTCGAACTAGTCAGCTGAGTTATCTTAGCTACTCTGTTAATTACGAAGGTCGTCCATTTACATGGAGGCTTACTAAGCCAGGCTAGCACAATTGTGGAATCAGTCCAATAGTACTCTTCGTAGCTATTGACTGGGAGCTGAGGGAGGACTGTTGCTGATAACTCGGCCAGCATTAATGCACCGCAAAGTTCTATTCGAGGCAAGGAGATGGTCTTCACAGAAGCTACTCTGGTCTTCGCTACAAGGAGATGGCTTGAAACGTTGTGTTGGGTTTCAACACGGATGTAAATATATAGCTGCTCCATAGGAGCCATGGATTTGGAACTTAGCTAAGGGCGTATATTGGACCCATCTTGGGATCCGAATGGAGGCATGAATAACTGGATAGCAAATCCTCCCAGCATTGTTGAAGTTCGTTCATCCCAACCAAGATTTGGCAACCATATCTCCTGCATGAACATTTTGTGCACGGACCAGAAATGGTACCAGCCAGCCTGCCGGATCGAATAAATTAGCGATGTGAGATAGAACTTCACGTTTAGTGTAAGACTGTCTCACTTCTGCTTCGGTGGGGCAAAAGAAAAACTCATCCGTAAGCGCTTACCAACGTATGACTAGAGTCTTTGCTAAGCTCGCTTCCTCTAGTTCGAGGAAATCGGCGTTCAGTAGATGGTCCTTGGGAATATTAGCTAGCACATCTTTGTGGTTGGAGATCCAATTGGATATAATGTCTCTGGCGAGAGGAAAATGTATGCTAACATCTTGGAAAAGCTGCTGAAAAACCCGAATGGCCAAGAATGGAGCACAGATAACTTCGAAAGTGACTGTGATGAGTTCATTATCACAAACTTTGCCATTAAGGTTTCTGAAGAGGATTCGTTGAAATGGCTTGTGAATCGTGTGGACGAGTGTCTGCTGGTAAATCTTTGTGATGTCGACATTAAAAACAAAAAGAAAACCAGTAAGAAAAGCAACAGTCGCGCGGCACGCGACAGTGGGATACCCTTCGACCCATGATCTAGTGTAGTTAATTTGTTAAAACCATACACATACACATAGGCACATGCTTGAAAATTATTCCCGACAGATGGCGATCGCGCTTCGCGCTCGCTTGCCTCCCTTGTTAGCTGACACAAGCACTTGGTTTTATGCTCATACTTTCTTAAATAACTTCTGTGTTTACTGTCCGATTGGATTGTAATTTAGAGAATACCAAGATATTTTACTCAGCTTAGTTGAAGTCAGAAATTTGTATCTTTTATACAGCGCTTATAAATTGAGTTCAAAAATTGAATTATTAATTTGCGGGGGCGGTGGGCGTGGCACCCAACATTTGAAAAAAACTTGATCTGCGCCGAGTATATAGGAACCTTCATTCCGAATTTGGTGTCTCTAGCGTTTATAATAGCTGAGATCTGTGTGTTCATCTGGTCAGACGGACATCCGGACAGACAGACGGACATGGCTTAATCGACTCGGCTAGTGATCCTGAGCAAGAATATATATACTTTATGGGGTCTGCCACGCCTCCTTCTGCCTGTTACATACATTTGCACAAAGTTAGTATACCCTTTTTTGACCATTTTCAATGGTCGAAGGGTATAAAAACGCCATTTCAAGACCTGCATAGTCAGATCGGATTGGAGAACGGGTCCTGGATTTAGGATATCGTTCCAGCTCTTTCCATTGGAGGACAGACTACATGTGTTGAAAACAACGCGAACTTTAGTATTGGTGCCGTCAAGTTTGAAAACAGCGTGATAAGTGAGATACAAATTGTTGCAGTCGTTACTTGGAGACACTGGCCTTATATGGACTAATCTAAATACTCCTGAATAATGGAGCCGTACTGCTCTTTTAAAGGAAAGTTCCTCTTTAAACGACATTCGTTCCTGAGAAACTGAGCGAGTGTTATGGACATTAAATATCCTAGCGAGTTTGGCAGGTCTTTCAGAAGATCCTTGGAAATTGAGTATGATGGATGGGTACATGCCAATTGGGGAATGCAGTTTCTAGCTGTAACCTGGGAGTGATCGGGGAGCCAATCTGGAAGTGACACAACTTTTGTGGATTGCCTAAGATAGCTTGATTTAAGCCAGCTACTTGAACTTTAACGGCTTGGTAGGAGGGCTTTATGATCTGAAACTTCCGTTCGGAGATGAACGTAGCCTATGATCCTGGATCGATCAGTACACGTGCCTTATAAGTCATGCCCAAATGGCAAACATTTATAAGAACAGTGCCGAGAAGAACACCTTGTGTGTTCACCGTGAAGTAATTCTGAATATTATTCGTTGAAAAAGTGGACTGTATATTAGAATTCTGGGGATTTGGTGCAGAATCTGCTGAAGAAGGCGCAGTAGGAGGGGTGCCACGATGCACGAGTGTATTGTGGCGATCTTTGCATGTAAAACAGTTATGTTGACTCGTGCAATCTTTAAGGATATGTCCTCTTGCGAAGCAATTCAGACACAACTTATGCTGTTTGATGTAATTGGACTTTTCATCAACAGCCATTTGGAGAAAGCTCGGACACAGACGTATAGGATTTGAACAAAGTTTGCAGGTTTGTGGTTTACCTACAACCATTGTCTCACAGGAATTAACCTTCCTCGTTGGATGCCTTCTCGAGCAGGTTTGTAATTAGCCTGGGCGCTTATGCTAAGTTCTGATCTAATCTCTATCGCTTCTAATGTGTGATAACGCTCTGAAAGGAAATCTGACATTTCCTTCCACAACGGAATTTCAGCCTTATTTTGTACGGACTGTTCCCAAAGTGAAAACGTTAGCCTTGGAATCTTAGGCGAACATATGAAGACTAGAAGGCAATTCCAGTTCTCTGTGCTGATTTTGGAGTGGTCTAGGACCGTTAAGAAACTTTGTATAGTGCTTTGAAGGACTTGGATGGCGGCTCCAGAGTCGTGCGAAACTGACGGAAGATTGAAAAGGATTTTAAGTTGGCTGTTGACTAACAGCGTCTTATTTTCAAACCTGTCCGTCAAGTTCTTCCAAGCAGAAGAGAAACCCTCATTTGTGAGAGGGGATTTGGATATGATTGCCTTCGCTTCGCCACTGGTCTTTGCATTCAAGTGAACAAATTTCTCGATCTGATTTAAGAAGGGATCGGAAATGTAGACCGCTGTGAAATCACCGTTGAAAACTTCAGCATCGAAAGGTTCAGCATCTGTAGCTTCGTGGCTGGAACGCTATTTCTTTTGCTGCAGGTGATGGCGAGGGAGCCGTTGCGGTCTCTATACTCTCATTTAAATGAGAGGCAAGTCGTACATTGAAAAGCAGTGGTCATACCGGGTTTGCATGGAGATTTTGTCCTCAGCATTCATCTCCGTTTGAGACAATGCGTTGGAACAGAGTTCATATTTAAGTTCTACGGCAATCCATATGAATCGAAGCTCCTCAAGACGCACTCTGTGAGTGTGAAGTGAGGCTGTAGGAGAAATTTGAATCCTAGCTTCGAACTGCGGTAGCTTATCGGAAGCGTTAATGAACTCTTGGAGTGACTTTTTTATTGCCTAAGAAATCTGATGACCAACTGAACGAGTGATTGGAGGAGCGTTCACCGAAATTTTTGGCACCTGACTAGTCTCAGATGTGGCCGGAGTTGGAACTTTCCGTAGAGTGGCGGGAGAAGGTGTTCTGCCAAGAAGGGAAAATTCCCTTCCAAGTGGAAGAGAACTTGAACGTCTATGCTGACTCGTATGTAGAACAAGGTGTTTCTTGGTGTTTTTACCACTATCAATTGACATAACAGCGAAAAAGAATGCAATTGATGCTGGTGACGGAACCAAAAACGCGAATGAGAAATGTATGAGAGCGTAAAAAATCGCGACAGTGGGATACCCTTCGAACTATGTATCTATGTACCAGATGAGCACACAGATCTCAGCTATTATAAGAGCTAGAGACACAAAATTTAACATGAAGGTTGTGTAGCCGGCGCAGATCAAGTTTATTTCAAATGTCAGGTGCCACGCCCACCGCCCCCGCAAATCAATAAATTAATTTTTGAACTCAATTTGTAAGAGTTGTATTAAAGATAACACTTTCTGACTTTAACATTTACTAAGCTGATAGTTATATCTACTTATTCTCGAAATTGCAATCCGATCGGACAATAAACACAAAAGTTATTCAAGAAAGGATGAGCATAAAACTAAGTGCTTTTGTCTACTAACAAGGAAGGCAGGCGAGCGAGTTACCAACCATGGCTTAGAGGGTAGCAATGTTTTAGCTAGAGTCATAATATATCTTGTCTGCGAAACTATTTAGTGAAAACACGTCTACTCTCGATGAACACCACAATTAGAATGATTTTTATTGGCATATGTACATATATGCTTCATTATGTGTATGTATACTGTTCGCAGACAGCTCTTATATATATTTGCATATATAAATTAAATCTTGATTTGATTAAAAGTTCAAAAAATAATATGTCTTTATTCTTTCGGTTGTGGTTTTAGACTAAATTTATACAAAAAGAGTTTATCATAAGAAAGCTGCTGTTGTTGAGAGCCGCCGCCGTCGCTGCCGCTGCCGCTGTTGTCGCTGCCGCTGTTGTCGCTGCCGCTTCCGCTGTTGTCGCTGGTGCAGTCGGGTTCCTGCAGTTGGCCGCGGCTTGGAATTTGCTGACCAAGCGCACGTGGCGGATGTTTAGGCTACGCTGGCCAGTAGTCCCACGGTTTTGGGAATGCTGACCAAGTGCACGTTGTTTATGTAACCTTGCCCCGTGAGAGCCGGTTGCGCTTCTTGTTGTTGTGCAGCAAAAGTGTTGTTAACTCCTCCCCCTTTAAACGCGGACGTCCTCGGTCGCGATGTATAACCTCTTTTGTGTTGTGGTTGGCTTAGGGTCTTCTTTAGGGGCTGCTGTTTCTTCGTTGGTCACCTTGAGGGTTACCTGGCGACTTTTCCTTCTGATTATGAATCGTGCTAGCAGAACTACCAGCAGAACTATAAGTGTTGCTGACATTGTGAGGTTGGCTGTTATGCTGATGTTGTGACTTCCGTTCAATCGTTCCAGCTTCCTTGTATTGACGATATGTCGATGGTAAGTGGGGAAGGGAGATATGTCGATGGTAAGTGGGGAAGGGAGATATGTCGATGGTAAGTGGGGAAGGGTATGGAGAATTCATCAGACTCCTCCTCTGAGGTTAACAGTAGTAACTGGTTTTTGAAAACGTTGATCGGTACATCTTCTACTGGGGTCAAGTTATGGGAAGAGCTCTGATCGCTGTGAATTGTGGCTGTTGTGGAATTCACTTGCGTCCCTACTGGAATTCTAGACAGGGCGTCTGCCACCACATTGGAGGTGCCTGGTTTGTATCTAAGCTCGTGGTTGTACTCTTCTAGGCGGCTCTTCCAGCGTTTCAGTTTCGCATTGTTATTTTTTGCGCTCAGGGCAAAGGTTAGGGGTTGATGGTCGGTGTATATCACCACCTTGGTAGTACCGTACAGGTACATACGCAAACTCTGAAGAGCCCATACTATTGCTAACATTTCTTTTCATTTGCAGCATAGTTTTCTTCGGTTTTCGTTAGAGTGCGGGAAATAAAGGTGATGGGTCGAGAATCTTGTTCAAGGACTGCACCGATAGCGTAGTTTGATGCGTCGGTAGTTAGTTGGAACTCTTTGCTGAAGTTGGGGTAGGAGAGGATGACATCTTGAGATGCTAAAGTTCGTCTTATTTTGCTGAATGCATCTAGTGCTTCTTTATCTAATTCTATTTTAGTTCTGTTAGAGATGTTTTTTGATGCACGTCCGTTTTCGCCTCTAAGTAGACTTGTGAGTGGTTTGGCTAACTTCGCGAAGTCGCGAATGAATCTTCTATAGTAGCTGGCTAATCCCAGGAATGACCGTAACTACCTTAAGGTTTTTGGAGCCGGGAAATTTTCAATTGTTTTCACTTTTACGGGATTTGTTTTAACGCCATGCTTAGAAATAGTGAAGCCTAGGAAGTCGACTTCTTCTTTGAAGAATTCGCACTTATCTATTTGGACTTTCATATTGGCCTTACTTAATGTTTCGAATATGGTGCTTAAGTGTGAGGTGTGTTCGGACTCGGACCGACTGAAAACTATGATATCGTCGATATACACGTAGCATATTTTTCCTATGTGGTCTCGTAGAATATCATCCAACGCTCTCTGGAATATTGATGGCGAATTCTTAAGGCCGAAAGGTAGGCGGGTGAACTCGTATTTCCACCGTCTATTGAAAATGCCGTCTTTTCTATGTCCTTTGGTTTTAAGGGGATCTGATGGAACCCACTTTTTAGATCTAAAACTGAGAAATATTTGTTGTCGCCTAATTGTGCGATTATTTCTCCGATCTCAGGGATAGGGAACCTATCCGAAATAGTGACAGAGTTCAGTTTTCGATAATCTATGACTATCCTATACTTCCTCTCTCCAGACGCATCGTTTTTTTTTTGGGACTATCCATACTGGAGCGTTATATGGTGACCGTGAAGGTCTTACGATGCCATCTAGTAGCAATTGGTTCATTTGTTTTTCGACCTCTGGTCTCAATGAGGCAGGGTATGGGTAATGTTTGCTATACACCGGTAAATCCGATGAAGTTCTTATCTCTCCTTCTACTTGGGTAGTGTATGTTAGTTTTTCGTCGGGTTCAGCGAATAATTCGGCGTGTTTCTTGATTATTGAGTCCATGAGTTCTTTCTGCTTTTCTGTCATATGCTCAGTTCTCACTTTGATATTGTTTACCGCCTGAGTGGGCAGCTGTTTAATTTTTACCCTATAATCCCCGTTTACGATCAACAGGTCATTTTTAACATCGATCACAGCGTTAAGCTGTTTTAAAGTGTCGTTTCCTATTATACCATGGAATGTTTTGAGAGTGGGGAGCAAAAAAAATCTTATTGGGGTATGATCTTTGTTGAACAGGTGAAGGAAGGTATGGTGGGTGATCTTTGTTTGACCGCCCACAGAGTTTGCATAGAAAGGGTGTTCATTCGACTTAGGATTTGTTACTAGATTTGTTTGTATCTAGTTTTGGTTGGATCCTGTATCTATTAAGAATTTGAAAGTCTTTCCGTCCTTCGTACCACAATTGATGTAAGGTAACGAAGAACTTTTTAGTCTAAAAAATTGAGTTCGGCTACATCCACGGATACGGTGGCATACTCCTGTTCATTCTCCTCTGTTAAGACGCTCGTTAACTCCGCTGCCCCTTGCTGTTCGACATACTCGTAATAGGCTTGCTCGGACATTTCCGGTGGGTATGGCATTTCATACTCGGATTCCCTGTCTGATTCTGGCTCTCCAGTGGTAACGTGAAAATGCCTCTGGTATTTAGACACGGGACCAGACTGGCCTTGAGGAGGGGGGCGTTTCCCAGCTAATTCGTTATCCTGTGGTCTGTTCATGTAGTCGATTTGTTTCGATCGGACAGAGTGATCAACCTCCATGGATACCGGTTTTGGGTATGGTTTCGATGCGTATGGTCGGGGAGGTGCTACTTGCTGTTGGCCTTGTGTGGGTAATTGCATTTGGTATGGGATATAGGAGTTTTGTGGCGGTCTATAGGGCTGGGGTGCAGTATTTTGATTAGCATCGGTTGGAGGCATTGAATGTTGGTATACTGCTGGTCTTGGGGTGTGATAAAGTCGTGGGTCAAAGTTCCTCCATTGCGTAGTACTGGCGTTCTGTAAAGGTCTTTGGGTCACTAATCTAGTCATTTGTCTTAGCGGTACAGGTGGGGGTTGTTGTCTAATCTTCGGTGCAAATGAGTTTCTTTGCTCTTGGTTCTCTACTAGACCACACAAATGCAATGCGTGGCTCAGATCTTTTGGTTCCTTTATGGCTAATAGGCGTGGCAAGTCGCCATTAAGGCCTCTCACGAATGTGTCAAGTGCCTTGCCTCGGTAGTTATTGGTTAACGCTCTGATAACTTCTGGTGACTCCTCATGTGCACCGATTTGATCCAAAATCAATGAGAGCTGATGATAGACAGCTTGGTAGAATTCGGATGTGGACATACGGCCTTGGCTTAGCGAGAACATCTGATACTCGAGAGTTTTTAGATCTCGTTTATCAGCATAGTGTGCCGTAAGACACTTTGAAATCGCTTTCCAATTCATTGGCGTATTATACGATTCTAGAACCGCGTCTGCTTCACCAACCACCTTGGTACGTACAGCTAAGGACATCAAATAGAAGTTGTAAGATTCTTCTTGTCCTTCATAGATAGCCATTACGCGGTCGACGTTCTTTTTCCATGAATTAAAAGTGGATCTGTCTCCCGAAAATTCTTTAATAAGTTTCGTTAGTTCTGGTACCCCCCGCGTTCTTCACCTGTCCTGGGTCCTACTAGTGGAATGTCCCTAAAATTTTCGTGTCCAAAATTCGGGCTGAACATTTTTTCGCTCTCTAGTGTTTCTCTAATTAGGCCCATAATTACACTTTTTAGGCCATGGATTTTAAAAAAATGCATGGTCTATTGTGTTTGTCGGAACGGAAATGTGCGTAACAGGCAGACGGAGGCATCTCCGACCCCATAAACTATATATATTCTGAATCAGTATCAGTAGCCGAGTCGATTGAGCCATGTCTGTCTGTCCGTCTGACCGTCTGTCCGTCTGTCCGTCTGTCTGTCTGTATGAACACCTGGATCTCAGAAACTATAAGAGCTAGAGTCATCAAATTTTGCGACAACATACATATATATTGCAGTGTCTCAAAGTTTTTGTAAAATTTGGACACGCCCCTTTCCGCCTCTGTAAATCAGTAATAACTATTTAACAACTACAATATTAGCTCAACAACCAAAGTATCTTACATGACAAATACCTTGCCACGGGCGTTATGTGAAAATTTCATTTAAATCGGACTATTAATAAGTGAGATATGATACTAATTAAACTCACTTTGAACATATATACTTAAGCAGATCTAATTTACACAAGCATACCGAGGTTCGAATCTAGCGTCAGACACACAGCATTTTAAACTTTTTATTTGCATTGTATGGTAACAGAATTGGTTCACAATGCAGCTTTGCTGATGGGCTAAGGAGTGAGACAATGGCCGAGTGGTTAGAGTGGCGGACAGCAAATTAAATTGACTGTGAGAGAGTGCGTGTGTTCAACTCCCGGTTGAGGCGGGTGCGAATTATGAATTATCATTTATTAATTATTTATTATTTTATTTTGTTTATTTATTTTATTCTAATAAACTAAAAGAAAAGTTGCAGTCAAGCGGGTTGTAATATAGCAGCTACAAACAAATTAAATTATTTAATTAAATTTCAATAAAATATAGTTTTTCCTCATTTTGTTTTCATACTATATTATGCAATAAAATTATAATAGTTACAAATAATATTAATTATTTATAAATAAAGTTTACTATTATTTTTATATTTAGCACGCATCAAAAAGACGCGAGCCAAAATTAAACAATGCGTTCTTCAATGTCGTCACTCTTTCCGTATTTTGCCTGTTATGACTTTTTCAATTAGAATGCTCGAACATAACAGCGATCATAAGACTGTGGCGACGCAGCCTCATCGATATGAGCCCGATCTGGCAGCGCGGCACCATCATAAGCAGACGATAGTGACACCGTTTCACTACAAGCCCTTTAAAAGTTGTAAATGTGCGAGTGGCACGCCCATACATACATGTCTGCATATCCATATGTATGTATTGGCATCCCACTTCAACACACATTATTGCACGCATGTATGTACATACATATGTACAATACAATTAGATTTCGAGTTGCTGTTGTGTACCAACGAAAGAGAAGTAAGTTCTAATTACATATATTGCGTACCAAAAACTTAAAAAAAACCGGCTACCACCGCCGCCCCTTTTCAATGAGCTTTTAAAATATTTTAATGAAAAACAAAAACTTTCACATGCCGATCGCGGTAGCAATCGAACTCCGAAACACGGTCAATATTGTGGTCCTTACAGTCCGAGACATAATCCACTCAGCCACTGAATAACTCTGGCTAGTGCCAAAAAATCAACAAGAAGCACATGAAATAAATTTTTGTATGCGCTAGAAATGCATACATATACCTATTGCCCTCTCGCTCAGTCTAATGGTTGCGACACTTCGCTTCTGCTTTGTCTATGCGTTCTTCTTCTTCTGTTCGTTAATTCAAATTGCGCGTATCGTCGAACACTGTATAAAATTGATCTCCGCCAAATTTTTAATATTAATCCAAATAAAGCGGAATTTTCATTGCGAGTTTTAATAAATATCCGAATATAATTAAGTTATCTATGTGTGCAGATTGCAGAAATTAATTAATTTGGGAAATATTTAAGTTGCGGAGAATATCTTAAGTCGACTCACCAAAATTTAACTTTTTAAGAACAACTAGCCCCATTACATGTGCTGTAACTTCCCCTTGGTGTTCCCTAGGTACTGATTATTTTTGATAATCGGTAGAAAATTCGAGCGGCGATTCTATTCTGTTATTTACAAACTTGTTTACGGTATACTAAGATAATCCATGGCCTTATACAGTCAGCACCTGACTGTAGCGTTTGTATTTTTAATTCAGGGGTAGTAGTAGGGGTGCTGGTCCCCGGTTGTCTGTTATCAGCCGCTTGACTGGGGCCACCGGCAATACCTAGTCCTGCCATGGCATCGGTTAACCCGCCCGGCATTCTTGAACAAAATTTGAAGTACGAGGAAATATTCGTTTTGGATTCGGACAACTACTCTACTCTAGTTGAGTTTGGGATGCACGAAATTCACTTTTATTTCCTTTTTTTTTTTATACCCTTCGACCATTGAAAATGGTCAAAAAAGGGTATACTAACTTTGTGCAAATGTATGTAACAGGCAGAAGGAGGAGTGGCAGACCCCATAAAGTATATATATTCTTGCTCAGGATCACTAGCCGAGACGATTGAGCCATGTCCGTCTGTCTGTCCGGATGTCCGTCTGACCAGATGAACACACAGATCTCAGCTATTATAAACGCTAGAGACACCAAATTTGGAATGAAGGTTCCTATATACTCGGCGCAGATCAAGTTTATTTCTAATGTTGGGTGCCACGCCCACCGCCCCCGCAAATCAATAATTTAATTTTTGAACTCAATTTATAAGCGCTGTATAAAAGATACAACTTTCTGACTTCAACATATACTAAGCTGAGTGAAATATCTTCGTATTCTCTAAATTACAATCCGATCGGACAATAAACACAGAAGCTATTTAAGAAAGTATGAGCATAAATCCAAGTGCTTGTGGCAGCTAACAAGGAAGGCGGGCGAGCGCGAAGCGCGAGCGCCATCTGTCGGGAATAATTTTCAAGCATGTGCCTATGTGTATGTGTATGAATTTAACAAATTAACTACACTAGATCATGGGTCGAAGGGTATCCCACTGTCGCGTGCCGCGCGACTGTTGCTTTTTTTACTGGTTTTTATTTGTTTATGATTTTATTGCTTGAAGACCGGTGGATGGTCTCTTCCTTCTATCCTGGAGGGTCCCTTAGGATTCGCAGGATTGGAATGTATTATACTGCGATTGCAGTCTCTTTTGATCGGTTATATTTTTCCACAGAGTTATGGCTTATATCGTATTGGATTATTCACCATTTGTTTTACTATGCTTAGGGGAAAAGGGGTGGATATTATCGAATTTATATTGTGTGTTCTTAACTTGTATGCCTTAATGTCTATTCTTTATGGTTCTTGATTTAATTTTTAGGAAGGTTTTTTCAGTATCTCTTAACAACTATGCTTACAGGTATAGCATAATCCGGCGAATCTGCTACTACTGGCTCTGTAGATTTGTTCCTTTTTGTCCTGCGGCGATGCGGCGAAGCGGCGGTGCGGCAGGTGACTGGGGATCCTCGGTAGCACTAATGTAGTAGCCGTCTGCGAACTGGTACAACAGACGGAGTCGGCGGTAAGAAACGAGACTTGTGAGTTCTCCTTTTAAAGTCAATCGCGCTCGCGGTGCTCGGATCTTGCGAGGTATTATGATCTCGGTACACTGTGTGGCGGTGGGGCACTGGTATTTGGAGCACAAGGTACACTGTGTGGCGTTTTGGGGCACTGGTACTTATAGCACAAGGTACACTGTGTGGCGTTTTGAGGCACTGGTACTTAGACGCGAGGTACACTGTGTGGCGTTTTGGGGCACTGGTACTTAAACACGATGGCTTGTTCGGATGTTCTCAGGTCCCTGCTCGGGCGCCAATTAAATCTTGATTTGATTAAAAGTTCAAAAAATAATATGTCTTTATTCTTCCGGTTGTGGTTTTAGACTAATTTTATACAAAAAGAGTTTATCATAAGAAAGCTGCTGTTGTTGAGAGCCGCCGCCGTCGCTGCCGCTGCCGTTGTTGTCGCTGCCGCTGTTGTCGCTGCCGCTGTTGTCGCTGCCGCTGTT
Organism: Zaprionus camerounensis; assembly: GCA_018904165.1. Taxonomy (NCBI): domain Eukaryota; kingdom Metazoa; phylum Arthropoda; class Insecta; order Diptera; family Drosophilidae; genus Zaprionus; species Zaprionus camerounensis. The sequence goes on from JAEIFS010000282.1 coordinate 21,165, forward strand.
GTCGCTGTCGCTGTTGTCGCTGCCGCTGTTGTCGCTGCCGCTGTTGTCGCTGCCGCTGTTGTCGCTGGTGCAGTCGGGTTCCTGCAGTTGGCCGCGGCTGTGTTGTTAACTTATATACTTAAGAAGATTTAATTTACACAAGCATACCGAGGTTCGAATCTAGCGTCAGACACACAGCATTTTAAACTTTGTATTTGCATTGTATGGTAACAGAATTGGTTCACAATGCAGCTTTGCCGATGGGCTAAGGAGTGATACAATGGCAGAGTGGTTAGAGTGGCGGACAATTAAATTGATTGTGAGAGAGTGCGTGTGTTCAACTCCCGGTTGAGGCGTGTGCGAATTATGAATTGTCATTTAATAAATTATTTATTATTTTATTTTGTTTATTTATTTTATTGTAATAAACTAAAAGAAAAGTTGCAGTCAAGCGGGCTGTAATATAGCAGCTACAAACAAATTAAATTATTTAATTAAATTTCAATAAAATATAGTCTTTCCTCATTTTGTTTTCATACTATACTGAGAAATATTTGTTGTCGCCTAATTGTGCGATTATTTCTCCGATCTCAGGGATAGGGTACCTATCCGAAATAGTGACAGAGTTCAGTTTTCGATAATCTATGACTATCCTATACTTCCTCTCTCCAGACGCATCGTTTGTTTTTTGGGACTATCCATACTGGAGCGTTATATGGTGACCGTGAAGGTCTTACGATGCCATCTAGTAGCAATTGGTTCATTTGTTTTTCGACCTCTGGTCTCAATGAGGCAGGGTATGGGTAATGTTTGCTATACACCGGTAAATCCGATGAAGTTCTTATCTCTCCTTCTACTTGGGTAGTGTATGTTAGTTTTTCGTCGGGTTCAGCGAATAATTCGGCGTGTTTCTTGATTATTGAGTCCATGAGTTCTTTCTGCTTTTCGGTCATATGCTCAGTTCTCACTTTGATATTGTTTACCGCCTGAGTGGGCAGCTGTTTAATTTTTACCCTATAATCCCCGTTTACGATCAACAGGTCATTTTTAACATCGATGACAGCGTTAAGCTGTTTTAAAGTGTCGTTTCCTATTATACCATGGAATGTTTTGATAGTGGGGTATGATCTTTGTTGAACAGGTGAAGGAAGGTATGGTGGGTGATCTTTGTTTGACCGCCCACAGAGTTTGCATAGAAAGGGTGTTCATTCGACTTAGGATTTGTTACTAGATTTGTTTGTATCTAGTTTTGGTTGGATCCTGTATCTATTAAGAATTTAAAAGTCTTTCCGTCCTTCGTACCACAATTGATGTAAGGTAACGAAGAACTTTTTAGTCTAAAAAATTGAGTTCGGCTACATCCACGGACACGGTGGCATACTCCTGTTCATTCTCCTCTGTTAAGACGCTCGTTAACTCCGCTGCCCCTTGCTGTTCGACATACTCGTAATAGGCTTGCTCGGACATTTCCGGTGGGTATGGCATTTCATACTCGGATTCCCTGTCTGATTCTGGCTCTCCAGTGGTAACGTGAAAATGCCTCTGGTATTTAGACACGGGACCAGACTGGCCTTGAGGAGGGGGGCGTTTCCCAGCTAATTCGTTATCCTGTGGTCTGTTCATGTAGTCGATTTGTTTCGATCGGACAGAGTGATCAACCTCCATGGGTACCGGTTTTGGGTATGGTTTCGATGCGTATGGTCGGGGAGGTGCTACTTGCTGTTGGCCTTGTGTGGGTAATTGCATTTGGTATGGGATATAGGAGTTTTGTGGCGGTCTATAGGGCTGGGGTGCAGTATTTTGATTAGCATCGGTTGGAGGCATTGAATGTTGGTATACTGCTGGTCTTGGGGTGTGATAAAGTCGTGGGTCAAAGTTCCTCCATTGCGTAGTACTGGCGTTCTGTAAAGGTCTTTGGGTCACTAATCTAGTCATTTGTCTTGGCGGTACAGGTGGGGGTTGTTGTCTAATCTTCGGTGCAAATGAGTTTCTTTGCTCTTGGTTCTCTACTAGACCACACAAATGCAATGCGTGGCTCAGATCTTTTGGTTCCTTTATGGCTAATAGGCGTGGCAAGTCGCCATTAAGGCCTCTCACGAATGTGTCAAGTGCCTTGCCTCGGTAGTTATTGGTTAACGCTCTGATAACTTCTGGTGACTCCTCATGTGCACCGATTTGATCCAAAATCAATGAGAGCTGATGATAGACAGCTTGGTACAATTCGGATGTGGACATACGGCCTTGGCTTAGCGAGAACATCTGATACTCGAGAGTTTTTAGATCTCGTTTATCAGCATAGTGTGCCGTAAGACACTTTGAAATCGCTTTCCAATTTATTGGCGTATTATACGATTCTAGAACCGCGTCTGCTTCACCAACCACCTTGGTACGTACAGCTAAGGACATCAAATAGAAGTTGTAAGATTCTTCTTGTCCTTCATAGATAGCCATTACGCGGTCGACGTTCTTTTTCCATGAATTAAAAGTGGATCTGTCTCCCGAAAATTCTTTAATAAGTTTCGTTAGTTCTGGTACCCCCCCGCGTTCTTCGCCTGTCCTGGGTCCTACTAGTGGAATGTCCCTAAAATTTTCGTGTCCAAAATTCGGGCTGAACATTTTTTCGCTCTCTAGTGTTTCTCTAATTAGGCCCATAATTACACTTTTTAATTCAGGGGTAGTAGTAGGGGTGCTGGTCCCCGGTTGTCTGTTATCAGCCACTTGACTGGGGCCACCGGCAATACCTAGTCCTGCCATGGCATCGGTTAACCCGCCCGGCATTCTTGAACAAAATTTGAAGTACGAGGAAATATTCGTTTTGGAATCGGACAACTACTCTACTCTAGTTGAGTTTGGGATGCACGAAATTCACTTTTATTTCCTTTTTTTTTTATACCCTTCGACCATTGAAAATGGTCAAAAAAGGGTATACTAACTTTGTGCAAATGTATGTAACAGGCAGAAGGAGGCGTGGCAGACCCCATAAAGTATATATATTCTTGCTCAGGATCACTAGCCGAGACGATTGAGCCATGTCCGTCTGTCTGTCCGGATGTCCGTCTGACCAGATGAACACACAGATCTCAGCTATTATAAACCCTAGAGACACCAAATTTGGAATGAAGGTTCCTATATACTCGGCGCAGATCAAGTTTATTTCTAATGTTGGGTGCCACGCCCACCGCCCCCGCAAATCAATAATTTAATTTTTGAACTCAATTTATAAGCGCTGTATAAAAGATACAACTTTCTGACTTCAACATATACTAAGCTGAGTGAAATATCTTCGTATTCTCTAAATTACAATCCGATCGGACAATAAACACAGAAGCTATTTAAGAAAGTATGAGCATAAATCCAAGTGCTTGTGGCAGCTAACAAGGAAGGCGGGCGAGCGCGAAGCGCGAGCGCCATCTGTCGGGAATAATTTTCAAGCATGTGCCTATGTGTATGTGTATGAATTTAACAAATTAACTACACTAGATCATGGGTCGAAGGGTATCCCACTGTCGCGTGCCGCTCGACTGTTGCTTTTTTTACTGGTTTTTATTTGTTTATGATTTTATTGCTTGAAGACCGGTGGATGGTCTCTTCCTTCTATCCTGGAGGGTCCCTTAGGATTCGCAGGATTGGAATGTATTATACTGCGATTGCAGTCTCTTTTGATCGGTTATATTTTTCCACAGAGTTATGGCTTATATCGTATTGGATTATTCACCATTTGTTTTACTATGCTTAGGGGAAAAGGGGTGGATATTATCGAATTTATATTGTGTGTTCTTAACTTGTATGCCTTAATGTCTATTCTTTATGGTTCTTGATTTAATTTTTAGGAAGGTTTTTTCAGTATCTCTTAACAACCATGCTTACAGGTATAGCATAATCCGGCGAATCTGCTACTACTGGCTCTGTAGATTTGTTCCTTTTTGTCCTGCGGCGATGCGGCGAAGCGGCGGTGCGGCAGGTGACTGGGGATCCTCGGTAGCACTAATGTAGTAGCCGTCTGCGAACTGGTACAACAGACGGAGTCGGCGGTAAGAAACGAGACTTGTGAGTTCTCCTTTTAAAGTCAATCGCGCTCGCGGTGCTCGGATCTTGCGAGGTATTATGATCTCGGTACACTGTGTGGCGGTGGGGCACTGGTATTTGGAGCACAAGGTACACTGTGTGGCGTTTTGGGGCACTGGTACTTATAGCACAAGGTACACTGTGTGGCGTTTTGAGGCACTGGTACTTAGACGCGAGGTACACTGTGTGGCGTTTTGGGGCACTGGTACTTAAACACGATGGCTTGTTCGGATGTTCTCAGGTCCCTGCTCGGGCGCCAATTAAATCTTGATTTGATTAAAAGTTCAAAAAATAATATGTCTTTATTCTTCCGGTTGTGGTTTTAGACTAATTAGGCCATGGATTTAAAAAAAAATTCATGGACTATTGTGTTTGTCGGAACGGAAATGTGCGTAACAGGCAGAAGGAGGCATCTCCGACCACATAAACTATATATATTCTGACTCAGTATCAGAAGCCGAGTCGATTGAGCCATGTCTGTCTGTCCGTCTGTCCGTCTGACCGTCTGTCCGTCTGTCTGTCTGTATGAACACCTGGATCTCACAAACTATAAGAGCTAGAGTCATCAAATTTTGCGACAACATACATATATATTGCAGTGTCTCAAAGTTTTTGTAAATTTTGGACACGCCCCTTCCCGCCTCTGTAAATCAGTAATAACTATTTAACAACTACAATATTAGCTCAACAACCAAAGTTGTATATCTTACATGACAAATATCTTGCCACGGGCGTTATGTGAAAATTTTATTTAAATCGGACTATTAATAAGTGAGATATGATACTAATTAAACTCACTTTGAACATATATACTTAAGCAGACCTAATTTACACAAGCATACCGAGGTTCGAATCTAGGGTCAGACACACAGCATTTTAAACTTTTTATTTGCATTGTATGGTAACAAAATTGGTTCACAATGCAGCTTTGCCGATGTGCTAAGGAGTGAGGCATTGGCCGAGTGGTTAGAGTAGCGGGCGGCAAATTAAAAAAACTGTGAGATAGTGTGCGTGTGTTCAACTCCTGGTGAAGCGGGTGGAAATTTTCATTTATTAATAATATATTATTTTGTTTATTTATTTTATTCAAATAAACTAAAAGAAATGTTACAGTCAAGCGGGCTGTAATATAGCAGCTACAAAAAAATTAAATTATTTAATTAAATTTCAATAAAAAATAGTTATTCCTCATTTTGTTTTATATAAAATAAAATTATAATAGTTACAAATAATATTAATTATTTATAAATAAAGTTTACTATTTTTATTATATTTAGCACGCATCAAAAAGATGCGAGCCAAAATTAAACAATGCGTTCTTCAATGCCGTCACTCTTTCCGTATTTTGCCTGTTATGACTTTGCAAGTTCAATATGATTCTTATTGGATATTGTTATTTTGTTTTGCTCTCAATATTTTGCAATTAGAATGTTAGAACATAACAGGGACGCAGCCTCATCGATATGAGCCCGATCTGGCAGCCCGGCACCATCATAAGCAGACGATAGTTCCACCTTTTCACTACAAGTCCTTTAAAAGTTGTGAATGTGCGAGTGGGACGCCCATACATACATGTGTGCATATCCACATGTATGTATTGGCATCCCACTTCAACACACATTATTGCACGCATGTATGTACGAGGGTCGTTTGATAAGTCCGTGACTTTTTGTATTTGCCGCGCACCTGCTCTAAATACAACACTGCTCCTGTCAGCAGTTATCGATTAACAGCTGACTGTAAAATTTTGAGAAAGCTGCGTTTCTTAGTTTGCGTTTTATAGGCATTGAAAGCAGACGATCTCGTGAATTTTAACGAAAATGGAAAAAAGTGAATTTCGTGTGCTAATTAAGCATTATTTTTTGCGTAAAAAATCCATCACCGAAACCAAGGAAAGACTTGATAAATATTATGGGGACTCTGCACCATCAATTTCAATGGTTAAGAAATGGTTTACTGAGTTCCGTTGTGGTCGTACCAGTACAAGTGATGCCGAACGTTCAGGTCGCCCAAAAGAGGTCGTCATGCCAGAAATCGTCGACAAAATCCATGGAATGATATTGGATGATCGGAGAATGAAAGTGCGTGAGGTAGCTGAGGCTGTAGGCATCTCAACTGAACGGGTACATCACATTTACATGAATATTTGGACATGAAAAAGCTTTCCGCGCGATGGGTGCCGCGATTGCTCACACACGACCATAAGCGCAACCGTGTGACCATTTCAAAGGAGTGTTTGGCGATGTTCAACCGCAATCCAAACGAATTTTTGCGCCGTTTCGTTACCGTAGACGAAACATGGATCCACCACACCACACCAGAGACCAAAGAACAATCAAGACAGTGGGTTTCTCCGGGTGAACGTGCACCAAAGAAGGCCAAGGTGGGTCTGTCGGCCAACAAGGTCATGGCCACAGTTTTTTGGGATGCACAAGGTATCATTCACATCGATTACCTTGAAAAGGGTAAAACGATCACCGGCGAATATTATTCAGAGCTTTTGGACAGATTCGATATTGATTTGAAGCAGAAACGACCGCATTTGGCGAAAAAAAGTGCTGTTCCATCAGGACAATGCACGGGTGCACACGTGTGTAGTCAGCATGGCAAAATTTCATAAATTGGGCTACGAACTGCTACCCCATCCAGCATATTCTCCAGATTTAGCCCCCTGTGACTATTTTTTGTTTCCAAACATGAAGAAATGGCTCGGCGGTAAGAGATTCGGGTCAAATGAAGAGGTCATCACAGAAACAAACGACTATTTTGAGGGCCTTGAGAAAACCTATTATTTGGAAGGAATAAAAAAATTGGAAAAACGCTGGACTAAATGTATAGAGCTAAAAGGAGATTATGTTGAGAAATAAAACGCTTCTTTGACGAAAAAAATATATTTTATTCAAAAAGTCACGGACTTATCAAACGACCCTCGTATGTACATACTTATGTACAATACAATTAGATTTGGAGTTGCTGTTGTGTACCAATGAAAGAAAACTAAGTTCTAATTGCATATATTGCGTACCAAAAACTAAAAAAAACCGGCTGCCGCCACCGCCCCTTTTCAATGTTTTGAGCTTTTAAAATATTTTAATGAAAAATAATGAAAAACAAAAAATTTCACATGCCGATCGTGGTAGCAATCGAACCCCGAAACACGGCCAACATTATTGTCCTTACAGTCCGAGACATTATCTACTCAGCCACTGAACAACTCTAGATGGTGCCAAAAAATCAACAAGAAGCACATGAAATAAATTTTGGTACACGCTAGAAATGCATACTTATACCTATTGCCCTCTCGCTCAGTCTAATGGTTGCGACACTTCGCTTCTGCTTTGTCTATGCGTTCTTCTTCTTCTGTTCCTTAATTCAAATTGCGCGTGGCGTCGTAAACTGTATAAAATTTATCTCCGCCAAATTTTTAATATTAATCCAAATAAAGCGGAATTTTCATTGCGAGTTTTTATAAATATCCGAAAATAAATAAGTTATCTATGTTTGCAGATTGCAGAAATTAATTAATTTGGGGAACATTTAAGTTGCGCAGAACATCTCAAGTCGACTCGTAGGTCACCAAACTTTAACTTTTTAAGAACAACTAAATCCATAACATTTGCAGTAGCTACCCCTTGGTGTTCCCTAGGTACTGATTATTTTTGATAATCGGTGAAAAATTCGAGCGGCGATTCTATTCTGTTATTAACAAACTTTTTTTACGGTATACTAAGATAATCCATGGCCTTATACAGTCAGCACCTGACTGTAGCGTTTGTATTTTTTTATACAAAAAGAGTTTATCATAAGAAAGCTGCTGTTGTTGAGAGCCGCCGCCGTCGCTGCCGCTGCCGTTGTTGTCGCTGCCGCTGTTGTCGCTGTCGCTGTTGTCGTTGCCGCTGTTGTCGCTGCCGCTGTTGTCGCTGCCGCTGTTGTCGCTGCCGCTGTTGTCGCTGCCGCTGTTGTCGCTTCCGCTGTTGTCGCTGGTGTAGTCGGTTACCTGCAGTTGGCCGCGGCTGTGTTGTTAACTTATATACTTAAGAAGATTTAATTTACACAAGCATACCGAGGTTCGAATCTAGCGTCAGACACACAGCATTTTAAACTTTGTATTTGCATTGTATGGTAACAGAATTGGTTCACAATGCAGCTTTGCCGATGGGCTAAGGAGTGATACAATGGCAGAGTGGTTAGAGTGGCGGACAATTAAATTGATTGTGAGAGAGTGCGTGTGTTCAACTCCCGGTTGAGGCGTGTGCGAATTATGAATTGTCATTTAATAAATTATTTATTATTTTATTTTGTTTATTTATTTTATTCTAATAAACTAAAAGAAAAGTTGCAGTCAAGCGGGCTGTAATATAGCAGCTACAAACAAATTAAATTATTTAATTAAATTTCAATAAAAAATTGTTTTTCCTCATTTTGTTTTCATACTATACTGAGAAATATTTGTTGTCGCCTAATTGTGCGATTATTTCTCCGATCTCAGGGATAGGGTACCTATCCGAAATAGTGACAGAGTTCAGTTTTCGATAATCTATGACTATCCTATACTTCCTCTCTCCAGACGCATCGTTTGTTTTTTGGGACTATCCATACTGGAGCGTTATATGGTGACCGTGAAGGTCTTACGATGCCATCTAGTAGCAATTGGTTCATTTGTTTTTCGACCTCTAGTCTCAATGAGGCAGGGTATGGGTAATGTTTGCTATACACCGGTAAATCCGATGAAGTTCTTATCTCTCCTTCTACTTGGGTAGTGTATGTTAGTTTTTCGTCGGGTTCAGCGAATAATTCGGCGTGTTTCTTGATTATTGAGTCCATGAGTTCTTTCTGCTTTTCGGTCATATGCTCAGTTCTCACTTTGATATTGTTTACCGCCTGAGTGGGCAGCTGTTTAATTTTTACCCTATAATCCCCGTTTACGATCAACAGGTCATTTTTAACATCGATGACAGCGTTAAGCTGTTTTAAAGTGTCGTTTCCTATTATACCATGGAATGTTTTGAGAGTGGGGTATGATCTTTGTTGAACAGGTGAAGGAAGGTACGGTGGGTGATCTTTGTTTGACCGCCCACAGAGTTTGCATAGAAAGGGTGTTCATTCGACTTAGGATTTGTTACTAGATTTGTTTGTATCTAGTTTTGGTTGGATCCTGTATCTATTAAGAATTTGAAAGTCTTTCCGTCCTTCGTACCACAATTGATGTAAGGTAACGAAGAACTTTTTAGTCTAAAAAATTGAGTTCGGCTACATCCACGGATACGGTGGCATACTCCTGTTCATTCTCCTCTGTTAAGACGCTCGTTAACTCCGCTGCCCCTTGCTGTTCGACATACTCGTAATAGGCTTGCTCGGACATTTCCGGTGGGTATGGCATTTCATACTCGGATTCCCTGTCTGATTCTGGCTCTCCAGTGGTAACGTGAAAATGCCTCTGGTATTTAGACACGGGACCAGACTGGCCTTGAGGAGGGGGCGTTTCCCAGCTAATTCGTTATCCTGTGGTCTGTTCATGTAGTCGATTTGTTTCGATCGGACAGAGTGATCAACCTCCATGGATACCGGTTTTGGGTATGGTTTCGATGCGTATGGTCGGGGAGGTGCTACTTGCTGTTGGCCTTGTGTGGGTAATTGCATTTGGTATGGGATATAGGAGTTTTGTGGCGGTCCATAGGGCTGGGGTGCAGTATTTTGATTAGCATCGGTTGGAGGCATTGAATGTTGGTATACTGCTGGTCTTGGGGTGTGATAAAGTCGTGGGTCAAAGTTCCTCCATTGCGTAGTACTGGCGTTCTGTAAAGGTCTTTGGGTCACTAATCTAGTCATTTGTCTTGGCGGTACAGGTGGGGGTTGTTGTCTAATCTTCGGTGCAAATGAGTTTCTTTGCTCTTGGTTCTCTACTAGACCACACAAATGCAATGCGTGGCTCAGATCTTTTGGTTCCTTTATGGCTAATAGGCGTGGCAAGTCGCCATTAAGGCCTCTCACGAATGTGTCAAGTGCCTTGCCTCGGTAGTTATTGGTTAACGCTCTGATAACTTCTGGTGACTCCTCATGTGCACCGATTTGATCCAAAATCAATGAGAGCTGATGATAGACAGCTTGGTACAATTCGGATGTGGACATACGGCCTTGGCTTAGCGAGAACATCTGATACTCGAGAGTTTTTAGATCTCGTTTATCAGCATAGTGTGCCGTAAGACACTTTGAAATCGCTTTCCAATTCATTGGCGTATTATACGATTCTAGAACCGCGTCTGCTTCACCAACCACCTTGGTACGTACAGCTAAGGACATCAAATAGAAGTTGTAAGATTCTTCTTGTCCTTCATAGATAGCCATTACGCGGTCGACGTTCTTTTTCCATGAATTAAAAGTGGATCTGTCTCCCGAAAATTCTTTAATAAGTTTCGTTAGTTCTGGTACCCCCCGCGTTCTTCGCCTGTCCTGGGTCCTACTAGTGGAATGTCCCTTAAATTTTCGTGTCCAAAATTCGGGCTGAACATTTTTTCGCTCTCTAGTGTTTCTCTAATTAGGCCCATAATTACACTTTTTAATTCAGGGGTAGTAGTAGGGGTGCTGGTCCCCGGTTGTCTGTTATCAGCCGCTTGACTGGGGCCACCGGCAATACCTAGTCCTGCCATGGCATCGGTTAACCCGCCCGGCATTCGTGAACAAAATTTGAAGTACGAGGAAATATTCGTTTTGGAATCGGACAACTACTCTACTCTAGTTGAGTTTGGGATGCACGAAATTCACTTTTATTTCCTTTTTTTTTTTATACCCTTCGACCATTGAAAATGGTCAAAAAAGGGTATACTAACTTTGTGCAAATGTATGTAACAGGCAGAAGGAGGCGTGGCAGACCCCATAAAGTATATATATTCTTGCTCAGGATCACTAGCCGAGACGATTGAGCCATGTCCGTCTGTCTGTCCGGATGTCCGTCTGACCAGATGAACACACAGATCTCAGCTATTATAAACGCTAGAGACACCAAATTTGGAATGAAGGTTCCTATATACTCGGCGCAGATCAAGTTTATTTCTAATGTTGGGTGCCACGCCCACCGCCCCCGCAAATCAATAATTTAATTTTTGAACTCAATTTATAAGCGCTGTATAAAAGATACAACTTTCTGACTTCAACATATACTAAGCTGAGTGAAATATCTTCGTATTCTCTAAATTACAATCCGATCGGACAATAAACACAGAAGCTATTTAAGAAAGTATGAGCATAAATCCAAGTGCTTGTGGCAGCTAACAAGGAAGGCGGGCGAGCGCGAAGCGCGAGCGCCATCTGTCGGGAATAATTTTCAAGCATGTGCCTATGTGTATGTGTATGAATTTAACAAATTAACTACACTAGATCATGGGTCGAAGGGTATCCCACTGTCGCGTGCCGCGCGACTGTTGCTTTTTTTACTGGTTTTTATTTGTTTATGATTTTATTGCTTGAAGACCGGTGGATGGTCTCTTCCTTCTATCCTGGAGGGTCCCTTAGGATTCGCAGGATTGGAATGTATTATACTGCGATTGCAGTCTCTTTTGATCGGTTATATTTTTCCACAGAGTTATGGCTTATATCGTATTGGATTATTCACCATTTGTTTTACTATGCTTAGGGGAAAAGGGGTGGATATTATCGAATTTATATTGTGTGTTCTTAACTTGTATGCCTTAATGTCTATTCTTTATGGTTCTTGATTTAATTTTTAGGAAGGTTTTTTCAGTATCTCTTAACAACCATGCTTACAGGTATAGCATAATCCGGCGAATCTGCTACTACTGGCTCTGTAGATTTGTTCCTTTTTGTCCTGCGGCGATGCGGCGAAGCGGCGGTGCGGCAGGTGACTGGGGATCCTCGGTAGCACTAATGTAGTAGCCGTCTGCGAACTGGTACAACAGACGGAGTCGGCGGTAAGAAACGAGACTTGTGAGTTCTCCTTTTAAAGTCAATCGCGCTTGCGGTGCTCGGATCTTGCGAGGTATTATGATCTCGGCACACTGTGTGGCGGTGGGGCACTGGTATTTGGAGCACAAGGTACACTGTGTGGCGTTTTGGGGCACTGGTACTTATAGCACAAGGTACACTGTGTGGCGTTTTGAGGCACTGGTACTTAGACGCGAGGTACACTGTGTGGCGTTTTGGGGCACTGGTACTTAAACACGATGGCTTGTTCGGATGTTCTCAGGTCCCTGCTCGGGCGCCAATTAAATCTTGATTTGATTAAAAGTTCAAAAAATAATATGTCTTTATTCTTCCGGTTGTGGTTTTAGACTAATTTTATACAAAAAGAGTTTATCATAAGAAAGCTGCTGTTGTTGAGAGCCGCCGCCGTCGCTGCCGCTGCCGTTGTTGTCGCTGCCGCTGTTGTCGCTGCCGCTGTTGTCGCTGTCGCTGTTGTCGCTGCCGCTGTTGTCGCTGCCGCTGTTGTCGCTGCCGCTGTTGTCGCTGCCGCTGTTGTCGCTGCCGCTGTTGTCGCTTCCGCTGTTGTCGCTGGTGCAGTCGGGTTCCTGCAGTTGGCCGCGGCTGTGTTGTTAATTTATATACTTAAGAAGATTTAATTTACACAAGCATACCGAGGTTCGAATCTAGCGTCAGACACACAGCATTTTAAACTTTGTATTTGCATTGTATGGTAACAGAATTGGTTCACAATGCAGCTTTGCCGATGGGCTAAGGAGTGATACAATGGCAGAGTGGTTAGAGTGGCGGACAATTAAATTGATTGTGAGAGAGTGCGTGTGTTCAACTCCCGGTTGAGGCGTGTGCGAATTATGAATTGTCATTTAATAAATTATTTATTATTTTATTTTGTTTATTTATTTTATTCTAATAAACTAAAAGAAAAGTTGTAGTCAAGCGGGCTGTAATATAGCAGCTACAAACAAATTAAATTATTTAATTAAATTTCAATAAAAAATTGTTTTTCCTCATTTTGTTTTCATACTATATTATGCAATAAAATTATAATAGTTACAAATAATATTAATTATTTATAAATAAAGTTTACTATTATTATTATATTTAGCACGCATCATAAAGACGCGATGCAAAATTAAACAATGCGTTCTTCAATGTCGTCTCTCTTTCCGTATTTTGCCTGTTATGACTTTGCATGTTCAATATGATTCTTATTGGATATTGTTATTTTGTTTTGCTCTCAATATTTAGGCCATGGATTTTAAAAAATTCATGGTCTATTGTGTTTGTCGGAACGGAAATGTGCGTAATAGGCAGAAGGAGGCATCTCCGACCCCATAAACTATATATATTCTGAATCAGTATCAGTAGCCGAGTCGATTGATCCATGTCTGTCTGTCATCAAATTTTGCGACAACATACATATATATTGCAGTGTCTCAAAGTTTTTGTAAATTTTGGACACGCCCCTTCCCGCCTCTGTAAATCAGTAATAACTATTTAACAACTACAATATTAGCTCAACAACCAAAGTTGTATATCTTACATGACAAATATCTTGCCACGGGCGTTATGTGAAAATTTTATTTAAATCGGACTATTAATAAGTGAGATATGATACTAATTAAACTCATTTTGAACATATATACTTAAGCAGATCTAATTTACACAAGCATAGCGAGGTTCGAATCTAACGTCAAACACACAGCATTTTAAACTTTTTATTTTGTTTATTTATTTTATTCTAATAAACTAAAAGAAAAGTTGCAGTCAAGCGGGCTGTAATATATCAGCTACAAACAAATTAAATTATTTAATTAAATTTCAATAAAAAATTGTTTTTCCTCATTTTGTTTTCATACTATATTATGCAATAAAATTATAGTAGTTACAAATAATATAATATATAATATAATTATTTATAAATAAAGTTTACTATTTTTATTATATTTAGCACGCATCAAAAAGTTTCGAGCCAAAAGTAAACATTGCGTTCTTCAATGCAGTTGTGAATGTGCGAGTGGGACGCCCATACATACATGTCTGCATATCCACATGTATGTATTGGCATCCCACTTCAACACACATTATTGCACGCATGTATGTACATACATATGTACAATACAATTAGATTTGGAGTTCCTGTTGTGTACCAACGAAAGAACACTAAGTTCTAATTACATATATTGCGTACCAAAAACTTAAAAAAACCGGCTACCGCTGCCGCCCCTTTTCAATGTTATTGAGCTTTTAAAATATTTTAATGAAAAATAATGAAAAACAAAAACTTTCACAACTTTCAGTTGCGCAGAACATCTCAAGCGGTTCGTAGGTCTCCAAAATTTAACTTTTTAAGAACAACTAAATCCATTACATGTGCTGTAACTTCCCCTTGGTGTTCCCTAGGTACTGATTATTTTTGATAATCGGTGGGAAATTCGAGCTGCGATTCTATTCTGTTATTTACAAACTTTTTTACGGTATACTATGATAATCCATGGCCTTATACAGTCAGCACCTGATTAGGCCATGGATTTTAAAAAAATTCATGGACTATTGTTTTTTATTTGTTTATGATTTTATTGCTTGAAGACCGGTGGATGGTCTCTTCCTTCTATCCTGGAGGGTCAGACACACAGCATTTTAAACTTTGTATTTGCATTGTATGGTAACACAATTGGTTCACAATGCAGCTTTGCCGATGGGCTAAGGAGTGAGACAAAGGCAGAGTGGTTAGAGTGGCGGACAATTAAATTGATTGTGAGAGAGTGCGTGTGTTCAACTCCCGGTTGAGGCGTGTGCGAATTATGAATTATCATTTAATAAATTATTTATTATTTTATTTTGTTTATTTATTTTATTCTAATAAACTAAAAGAAAAGTTGCAGTCAAGCGGGCTGTAATATAGCAGCTACAAACAAATTAAATTATTTAATTAAATTTCAATAAAATATAGTCTTTCCTCATTTTGTTTTCATACTATATTATGCAATAAAATTATAATAGTTACAAATAATATTAATTATTTATAAATAAAGTTTACTATTATTATTATATTTAGCACGCATCATAAAGACGCGATGGAAAATTAAACAATGCGTTCTTCAATGTCGTCTCTCTTTCCGTATTTTGCCTGTTATGACTTTGCATGTTCAATATGATTCTTATTGGATATTGTTATTTTGTTTTGCTCTCAATATTTAGGCCATGGATTTTAAAAAATTCATGGTCTATTGTGTTTGTCGGAACGGAAATGTGCGTAACAGGCAGAAGGAGGCATCTCCGACCCCATAAACTGAATATATTCTGAATCAGTATCAGTAGCCGAGTCGATTGAGCCATGTATGTCTGTCCGTCTGACCGTCTGTCCGTCTGTCTGTCTGTATGAACACCTGGATCTCACAAACTATAAGAGCTAGAGTCATCAAATTTTGCGACAACATACATATATATTGCAGTGTCTCAAAGTTTTTGTAAATTTTGGACACGCCCCTTCCCGCCTCTGTAAATCAGTAATAACTATTTAACAACTACAATATTAGCTCAACAACCAAAGTTGTATATCTTACATGACAAATACCTTGCCACGGGCGTTATGTGAAAATTTCATTTAAATCGGACTATTAATAAGTGAGATATGATAGTAATAAAACTCATTTTTAACATATATACTTAAGCAGATCTAATTTACACAAGCATACCGAGGTTAGAATCTAGCGTCAGACACACAGCATTTTAAACTTTTTATTTGCATTGTATGGTAACAGAATTGGTTCACAATGCAGCTTTGCCGATGGGCTAAGGAGTGAGACAATGGCCGAGTACGCATTCTATGCATGCGTCAGCGTTGGAAAGGGTAATTCTTGCAACGTCGATCGTAAGCGTCCGAACTAGAAGTGGAAATCACATTTTGGCCCGAGCACTTCTTGACTCTGGGTCACAAACCAACTTCGTAACTGAAGATTTAGTTCAACGCTTACAGATCCGCAAAGAAGAGTCATGTATTAACTTGCTTGGTATTGGTGCAGCCAATTCTCAAGTCAAGAATAAAATACATACGGTGGTGAAGTCGCGAATAACTGGTAGTGAGTTCGCGTTTGATTTTTGGGTATTAAAATCAATTTCTGGGTATCACCCAGACCAGTCAGTCAACATCAGCGACTGGAAAATCCCAAAGAACCTACCATTAGCAGACCCATATTTTTACAAACCTCAACGGATAGATATGCTAATTGGGGCAGAGTCATTTTTCGAGCTGTTGTCCGTCGGTCAGATAAAGCAAGGTCCGGAGCATCCGATTCTGCAAAAAACCCTTCTTGGCTGGGTTGTAGCTGGAAAATATGCTCCAAAAAGTCCAGCTCCCCAAGGTACTGCGTCAACGTTAAGTTGCCAAGAAGAATTTCTTGTCTCGATGGATAACACGCTGCAGAAGTTTTGGTCACTAGAGGAATTGCCATCTACTATTAAAATATGGTCGCCAGAGCAACAGCTCTGTGAAGACCACTACAGGAAGACTACTCAGATTTTGCCCTCGGGTCGCTTTGAAGTTAGACTGTATCTCGACTTTATGGAAGAGTACCTCGCCTTAGGTCATATGTCACCATCTGACATAGATGTTACGTCTACTCCGCACTACGTAATTCCCCATCAGTGCGTTCTGAGACCTGAGAGTACATCAACAAAACTCCGTGTGGTGTTTGACGCATCCTGTAAGACGTCTACACACGTGTCTCTTAACGACATTCTGATGGTGGGGCATACAATTCAAGAAGACTTGTATTCAACACTTCTTCGCTTCAGGTGACATCGTTTCGCTTTGACAGCTGATGTCAAGAAGATGTACCGCCAAGTAATGGTGAATGAAGCTGATAGGTCATTCCAATTGATAGTGTGGAGACGAGATCCATCTGAATCCTTGAGATTATATAAGCTCAATACCGTTACTTATGGTACTGGTCCAGCCCCTTTTCTGGCCATTAGGTGTTTAAAGAGGTTGAGTGAAGCCGTAAAAGGATCACTCCCTAGAGCTTCAGAAGTTATTCGGTCCGACTTTTATGTCGATGACATGTTAACTGGTGCTGCATGCATAGATGAACTTAAGACAATTAAGTCTGAAGTTACTCAGATTCTTCAAACAGCAGGTTTTGAATTGAGCAAGTGGTTTTCAAGCTCACCTGAGGTCACTGCATCTGAGAGCTCAGTTAAACCGATAACAATCTCGGATTCATATTCAACTAAGGCTCCTAGGTATATCATGGACTCCTAGTGAAGATGCCTTAAAGTATGGTTCATGGTTCTCCGAGCGACAAAAAGGAACATATTGTCGGTGACATCGAAGCTGTTTGACCTCCTCGGCTTATTAAGTCAAATTGTCATTCGCGGCAAGATTCTATTGCAGGAGTTGTGGCTTAATAAGTTGGACTGGGATGAGTCTATTCCACAGCAGTTGGAAACAGCATGGAATAAATTGAAGGAAACATTGTCGAGAGTGGAAGAAATCTCCATACCTCGATATGTGTTCACTAATCCGATGTCACCAATACAATTACATGGTTTCGCCGAAGCATCTATGAGAGCCTACGGTGCTTGCGTCTATATTCGTAGCAAAACTGTTGAAGGTTACAAGGTTTCGTTGTAGACTTCAAAGTCAAAAGTAGCGCCGCTCAAGACGAAAACACTTCCTAGACTTGAGTTATGTGCCGCTCACCTTCTAGCAGATCTTTGCCACAGAATGAAGCCCTTATTGAAAATAAATATCGAACGAATCGTCTACTGGTCGGATTCAGAAGTTGCTCTTCACTGGATCCGATCTCATCCTTCCTCGTTGGCGACGTTCGTTTCGAACAGAGTGGCTGAGATTTATGAGTTACCAACAAAACAAAACCCAGCAGATGAGTATCAAGAGGTTGCGACATTGACGACTTGAAGGAGTCAATCTGGTTTGGTGGACCTTCGTTTTTGAAGAACGAAGCTGAAGATTGGCCCGTTAATCCGCACCTAGAGCTGTCAAGAGAGAGGATGGAGCTGGAGAAAAGAAAAACAGCAGTTGGACTGGCCGCTGCCGTAATTAAATCAGATCTAGTGGACATCATCGAGGGCTTCTCGTCACACCTCAAACTGCTAAGGGTATTTGTTTATATGTTCCGCTTCATAGCTAAATGCAAAAATAGGAATGCCCAATTTGAAAATATTCCGTCACCAACGGAATATAAAGAAGCCTTTTTAAAAATTATCGAAGTTGTTCAATGTCACGAATTTGATGATGACATTAAAAGAGTTCGCAAGTGATCCAAGCTTGGCCCTTGTCTTCAGCGATTAAATCCATTTATTCACGAAGACAAGGGAACTCGTATGATGCCAAGTTTCCATTGTTGTTGACTAAACGCTCTCAATTTGTACAGAGCTATGTCCGACATTTGCATCGATTAATATCTATTCTTTATGGTTCTTGATTTAATTTTTAGGAAGGTTTTTTCAGTATCTCTTAACAACTATGCTTACAGGTATAACATAATCCAGCGAATCTGCTACTACTGGCTCTGTAGATTTGTTCCTTTTTGTCCTGCGGCGATGCGGCGAAGCGGCGGTGCGGCAGGTGACTGGGGATCCTCGGTAGCACTAATGTAGTAGCCGTCTGCGAACTGGTACAACAGACGGAGTCGGCGGTAAGAAACGAGACTTGTGAGTTCTCCTTTTAAAGTCAATCGCGCTCGCGGTGCTCGGATCTTGCGAGGTATTATGATCTCGGTACACTGTGTGGCGGTGGGGCACTGGTATTTGGAGCACAAGGTACACTGTGTGGCGTTTTGGGGCACTGGTACTTATAGCACAAGGTACACTGTGTGGCGTTTTGAGGCACTGGTACTTAGACGCGAGGTACACTGTGTGGCGTTTTGGGGCACTGGTACTTAAACACGATGGCTTGTTCGGATGTTCTCAGGTCCCTGCTCGGGCGCCAATTAAATCTTGATTTGATTAAAAGTTCAAAAAATAATATGTCTTTATTCTTTCGGTTGTGGTTTTAGACTAATTTTATACAAAAAGAGTTTATCATAAGAAAGCTGCTGTTCTTGAGAGCCGCCGCCGTCGCTGCCGCTGCCGCTGTTGTCGCTGCCGCTTCCGCTGTTGTCGCTGGTGCAGTCGGGTTCCTGCAGTTGGCCGCGGCTTGGAATTTGCTGACCAAGCGCACGTGGCGGATGTTTAGGCTACGCTGGCCAGTAGTCCCACGGTTTTGGGAATGCTGACCAAGTGCACGTTGTTTATGTAACCTTGCCCCGTGAGAGCCGGTTGCGCTTCTTGTTGTTGTGCAGCAAAAGTGTTGTTAACTTATATACTTAAGAAGATCTAATTTACACAAGCATACCGAGGTTCGAATCTAGCGTCAGACACACAGCATTTTAAACTTTGTATTTGCATTGTATGGTAACAGAATTGGTTCACAATGCAGCTTTGCCGATGGGCTAAGGAGTGAGACAATGGCAGAGTGGTTAGAGTGGCGGACAATTAAATTGATTGTGAGAGAGTGCGTGTGTTCAACTCCCGATTGAGGCGTGTGCGAATTATGAATTATTAATTATTTATTATTTTATTTTGTTTATTTATTTTATTCTAATAAACTAAAAGAAAAGTTGCAGTCAAGCGGGCTGTAATATAGCAGCTACAAACAAATTAAATTATTTAATTAAATTTCAATAAAATATAGTCTTTCCTCATTTTGTTTTCATACTATATTATGCAATAAAATTATAATAGTTACAAATAATATTAATTATTTATAAATAAAGTTTACTATTATTATTATATTTAGCACGCATCATAAAGACGCGATGCAAAATTAAACAATGCGTTCTTCAATGTCGTCTCTCTTTCCGTATTTTGCCTGTTATGACTTTGCATGTTCAATATGATTCTTATTGGATATTGTTATTTTGTTTTGCTCTCAATATTTAGGCCATGGATTTTAAAAAATTCATGGTCTATTGTGTTTGTCGGAACGGAAATGTGCGTAACAGGCAGAAGGAGGCATCTCCGACCCCATAAACTATATATATTCTGAATCAGTATCAGTAGCCGAGTCGATTGAGCCATGTCTGTCTGTCCGTCTGACCGTCTGTCCGTCTGTCTGTCTGTATGAACACCTGAATCTCAGAAACTATAAGAGCTAGAGTCATTAAATTTTGCGACAACATACATATATATTGCAGTGTCTCAAAGTTTTTGTAAAATTTGGACACGCCCCATTTCGCCTCTGTAAATCAGTAATAACTATTTAACAACTACAATATTAGCTCAACAACCAAAGTTGTATATCTTACATGACAAATACCTTGCCACGGTCGTTATGTGAAAATTTCATTTAAATCGGACTATTAATAAGTGAGATATGATAGTAATTAAACTCATTTTTAACATATATACTTAAGAAGATCTAATTTACACAAGCATACCGAGGTTCGAATCTAGCGTCAGACACACAGCATTTTAAACTTTTTATTTGCATTGTATGGTAACAGAATTGGTTCACAATGCAGCTTTACCGATGGGCTAAGGAGTGAGACAATGGCCGAGTACGCATTCTATGCATGCGTCAGTATTGGAAAGGGTAATTCTTGCAACGTCGATCGTAAGCGTCCGAACTAGAAGTGGAAATCACATTTTGGCCCGAGCACTTCTTGACTCTGGGTCACAAACCAACTTCGTAACTGAAGATTTAGTTCAACGCTTACAGATCCGCAAAGAAGAGTCATGTATTAACTTGCTTGGTATTGGTGCAGCCAATTCTCAAGTCAAGAATAAAATACATACGGTGGTGAAGTCGCGAATAACTGGTAGTGAGTTCGCGTTTGATTTCTGGGTATTAAAATCAATTTCTGGGTATCACCCAGACCAGTCAGTCAACATCAGCGACTGGAAAATCCCAAAGAACCTACCATTAGCAGACCCATATTTTTACAAACCTCAACGGATAGATATGCTAATTGGGGCAGAGTCATTTTTCGAGCTGTTGTCCGTCGGTCAGATAAAGCAAGGTCCGGAGCATCCGATTCTGCTAAAAACCCTTCTTGGCTGGGTTGTAGCTGGAAAATATGCTCCAAAAAGTCCAGCTCCCCAAGGTACTGCGTCAACGTTAAGTTGCCAAGAAGAATTTCTTGTCTCGATAGATAACACGCTGCAGAAGTATTGGTCACTAGAGGAATTGCCATCTACTATTAAAATATGGTCGCCAGAGCAACAGCTCTGTGAAGACCACTACAGGAAGACTACTCAGATTTTGCCCTCGGGTCGCTTTGAAGTTAGACTGCCGTTTAAATCAGACCCAAACGTTTTAGGAAACTCGTTCGAGGTTGCAAAACGGCGTTTTTTGTCGCTTGAAAAAAGACTAACTCGTGACCAAGGCTTGAACAAAATGTATCTCGACTTTATGGAAGAGTACCTCGCCTTAGGTCATATGTCACCATCTGACATAGATGTTACGTCTACTCCGCACTACGTAATTCCCCATCAGTGCGTTCTGAGACCTGAGAGTACATCAACAAAACTCCGTGTGGTGTTTGACGCATCCTGTAAAACGTCTACACACGTCTCTCTTAACGACATTCTGATGGTGGGGCATACAATTCAAGAAGACTTGTATTCAACTCTTCTTCGCTTCAGGTGACATCGTTTCGCTTTGACAGCTGATGTCAAGAAGATGTACCGCCAAGTAATGGTGAATGAAGCTGATAGGCCATTCCAATTGATAGTGTGGAGACGAGATCCATCTGAATCCTTGAGATTATATAAGCTCAATACCGTTACTTATGGTACTGGTCCAGCCCCTTTTCTGGCCATTAGGTGTTTAAAGAGGTTGAGTGAAGCCGTAAAAGGATCACTCCCTAGAGCTTCAGAAGTTATTCGGTCCGACTTTTATGTCGATGACATGTTAACTGGTGCTGCATGCATAGATGAACTTAAGACAATTAAGTCTGAAGTTACTCAGATTCTTCAAACAGCAGGTTTTGAATTGAGCAAGTGGTTTTCAAGCTCACCTGAGGTCACTGCATCTGAGAGCACAGTTAAACCGATAACAATCTCGGATTCAGATTCAACTAAGGCTCTAGGTATATCATGGACTCCTAGTGAAGATGCCTTAAAGTATGGTTCATGGTTCTCCGAGCGACAAAAAGGAACATATTGTCGGTGACATCGAAGCTGTTTGACCCCCTCGGCTTATTAAGTCAAATTGTCATTCGCGGCAAGATTCTATTGCAGGAGTTGTGGCTTAATAAGTTGGACTGGGATGAGTCTATTCCACAGCAGTTGGAAACAGCATGGAATAAATTGAAGGAAACATTGTCGAGTGGAAGAAATCTCCATACCTCGATATGTGTTCACTAATCCGATGTCACCAATACAATTACATGGTTTCGCCGACGCATCTATGAGAGCCTACGGTGCTTGCGTCTATATTCGTAGCAAAACTGTTGAAGGTTACAAGGTTTCGTTGTAGACTTCAAAGTCAAAAGTAGCGCCGCTCAAGACGAAAACACTTCCTAGACTTGAGTTATGTGCCGCTCACCTTCTAGCAGATCTTTGCCACAGAATGAAGCCCTTATTGAAAATAAATATCGAACGAATCGTCTACTGGTCGGATTCAGAAGTTGCTCTTCACTGGATCCGATCTCATCCTTCCTCGTTGGCGACGTTCGTTTCGAACAGAGTGGCTGAGATTTAGGAGTTACCAACAAAACAAAACCCAGCAGATGAGTATCAAGAGGTTGCGACATTGACGACTTGAAGGAGTCAATCTGGTTTGGTGGACCTTCGTTTTTGAAGAACGAAGCTGAAGATTGGCCCGTTAATCCGCACCTAGAGCTGTCAAGAGAGAGGATGGAGCTGGAGAAAAGAAAAACAGCAGTTGGACTGGCCGCTGCCGTAATTAAATCAGATCTAGTGGACATCATCGAGGGCTTCTCGTCACACCTCAAACTGCTAAGGGTATTTGTTTATATGTTCCGCTTCATAGCTAAATGCAAAAATAGGAATGCCCAATTTGAAAAGATTCCGTCACCAAAGGAATATAAAGAAGCCTTTTTAAAAATTATCGAAGTTGTTCAATGTCACGAATTTGATGATGACATTAAAAGAGTTCGCAAGGGATCCAAGCTTGGCCCTTGTCTTCAGCGATTAAATCCATTTATTCACGAAGACAAGGGAACTCGTATGATGCCAAGTTTCCATTGTTGTTGACTAAACGCTCTCAATTTGTACAGAGCTATGTCCGACATTTGCATCAAACCAATTTTCATGTTGGCCCACGAGCACTTGTGAGTATCTTTCGGGAGCGTATTTGGATTGTTAACGCTCAGGAGGTCTGCAGTCAGGCACTTCGTTCGTGCATTAGATGTTTCAAATGCAAACCGCGACTTCTGACTCAAATAATGGGGAATTTACCCGCAGACCGACTCCGTGCTCCCCGTCCCTTTAACATCTGTGGCATTGACTTTTGTGGTCCAGTGTACACGACACTTAAAATCCGTGGTAGGCCCCCTTATAAGTCCTACATAGCGCTGTTCGTGTGTTTTGCGTGCAAGGCAGTTCATTTAGAAGTTGTTTCCGATCTATCCACTGACTCCTTTTTATTATGTTTTCAAAGGTTTGTTGGTCGTTGAGGATGTCCGAAGATCGGTCACTGCGACAACGCGACGAACTTCGTCGGAGCGAGTCGCCACTTCGACGATCTGCGACGGAAGATCGAGGAGCAAAAGGACGCAATTCGCGAATTCGCATCAAAAAGCGGATGCGAATTTGCGTTCACACCGCCACGAGCACCACACATGGGAGGGCTCTGGGAGGCAGGTATGAAAACTGCAAAGCACCTACTCCTACGAGCGGTGGGCAGCGCGCAGCTAACAGCGGAGGAGCTGCAAACAGTCCTCGTCGGCGTCGAGGCGGTGCTGAACTCGAGGCCACTCTGACCAATCAGCCAGGACCCCAGCGACGGAGAGGCCCTAACCCCAGGGCACCTGCTGACAGGCGGGTCGCTACTCGCCCCACCAGCAATCCGGACTCCGGACCAGACGGGTCTCAATTGCTTGCGGCGATGGCGATTTGTCTCGTCAGTCAGGCAAATGTTCTGGCAGCGATGGTCCCGCGAATATGTCCTGGGGCTTCAAATCCGGGGCAAGTGGCAGCAGCAGCAGCCCAACGTCAAAGAGGGCACACTCGTCGTCGTCGCAGAAGACAATCTTCCTCCGCAATAGTGACTCCTCGGCAGGATCGTGGCAACTCACGCAGGCCAGGACGGCATGGTCAGGGTCGTCGATCTTAGGACCAGCGAAGGGAGAGTGTACAGACGGGCCATTCATAAACTGGCTCCATTACCGGTTGCTTGAAGCCTTACAGGCCTTCAACGGGGCCGGTGTTAAATTAAGTTAGTTATTAAATAGAAAAAATTGAAGTGTAGTGTAAATTAGTTTAGGGCGGAGCGGGAGCGCAATAAAGTTCTCTCTTCTCTTGTTTTGAATTCGCCCCGTTTCGCCGCCGTAGTTAAGCTAGGCTAAGCAATGGATTACTCGCTAATTATATGTATATAGAAACGAACGCAGGTCGCTTTTTTTTCGTCTTCTCCAAATTACAGCCACCCAAGTTTTCGGTAAAAATTAAATTAGATAAACGCATCTAAATTTTTCAAATACTATTAATTACTTATAAATAAAGGTTACTATTATTATTATATTTAGCACGCATCAAAAAGACGCGAGACAAAATTAAACAATGCGTTTTTCAATGCCGTCACTCTTTCCGTATTTTGCCTCTTATGACTTTGCAATTCAATATTATTCTTATTGGATATTGTTATTTTGTTTTGCTCTCAATATTTTGCAATTAGAATGCTAGAACATAACAACGACGCAGCCTCATCGATATGAGCCCGATCTGGCAGCCCGGCACCATCATAAGCAGACGATAGTTCCACCGTTTCACTGCAAGCCCTTTAAAAGTTGTGAATGTGCGAGTGGGACGCCCATACATACATGTCTGCATATCCACATTGTGACGCCGCATGGAGCAACGCCACATAATGTTATTCACATATATATATATTTATTTAATTTAAATTGTGACGACACATGAAGCGACGTCAATCATTACATTCTTTCTAATATTAAATAAATAGAGACTTAAGCTACCTCTAAGCCCAATATACCCGATAGTATTTCTTGGAGACATGAGCAGAAGCATAGGCAAAAGCAAGGGCGTAGGCAGAACATAGGAAAAGGGCACATAACGTAGGGTAAATCCGCCACACTCGGCACCCATGCCTAGTAACGGTGCCTCGGTACCCAGAGCTTGTGCACACACAAGTAACGGTGCCCCGGGACCCAGAGCTAGCGCACAGTCGAACACTTGCACTAGTAACGGTGCCTCGGTACCCAGAGCTCTCGCATTTGGTCAGGCAGCTGCACAAGTAACGGTGCTCAGGCATCCAGAGCTCGTACACAGACAGCACAAGGCGGCTCCAGACAAGCAGCGACGCTAAGCCAGCAGCGACGCTAAGCCAACAGCGACGCTAAGCCAGCAGCGACGCTCAGCGGCGACGCTCAGCCAGCGGCGACGCTCAGCCAGCAGCGACGCGCAGCCAGCAGC
Organism: Zaprionus camerounensis; assembly: GCA_018904165.1. Taxonomy (NCBI): domain Eukaryota; kingdom Metazoa; phylum Arthropoda; class Insecta; order Diptera; family Drosophilidae; genus Zaprionus; species Zaprionus camerounensis. Next base: position 46,770 of record JAEIFS010000282.1, read on the forward strand.
GAAGCTAGGCAAGCAGCGGCGCCATGCATGCAGAAAAATGCGAACGGCGCCGTGCATGCAGAAAAGTGCGAACGGCGCCGTGCAGGCACCGAAGTGCGAACAAAGTCACAGCAACCGGGCACGATCGGCCGAAGGCAGCGGCGACATGTAAGCAGCGGCGACAGGCAAGCAGCAGCGACATGTACGCAGCAGCGACGACATGTTCGCGGCAGAAAAATGGAAGCTGCGAAAACTGGGCCAAGGGCAGTTGATCGCGAGCAGCCAAATAAGCCGGTAGCAGAACTCTCTCCCACGGGGAAATAATAAGTGCAAACCGAAAAGTAAAAGAAGTGCAAAGTGCCCGCTCAAGGACATCAGAAAGGACATCAAAGGATGAACCCTGTAGCAGGAGAGTCCAGGTGAGCTGGAGAAATATTATAAATACCGAAAGTAACAGTTATAGCTAACGTAGATGGTGCGAAGTAGGCAGGAAGGCAGGGCCTAACTAGAATAAGTAACTAGCGCTAGGAAACAATGAATAAAAGCATGTTATTAAATATTTAAATGAAACAAACCCGCAGTGATTATTAATATACCCAGTGATACATTTTCTCCCCCCCCTCTAGAGCAAAGTGAAAAGTGTCGTGTACGTGTGTGCTTATGTGAGTGTGTACTTGCAGAGTCGCGCTTTCTGGTATGCTGGTGCTCCGCTGGCCAGTAAGCGATTCTGGGCGTACACACGAACAGTTCGTGTCGTGAGTGAACGTCAGTTGACGAGTGGGTGTGTGAGCGTGTGCTCCAACGAGTGGCGGTGTGGTGGAATACACCATCGAGCGACTTGTGGGGGGGCGGGGGAAGGTACCGGGTCAGGCGGGCGCTTCCGCACGGCCAACGGCCACTCGTGATTTGTGTCGTGAGTGAAACGCCAGTTGGCAAGTGGGTGCGTGAGCGTGTGCTTTAACAGTTACGGCGCGGTGGAATACACCGCAGAGCGACTTGTGGGAGCACAGGCGACAATACCTGCGCTCACGGGCATTTTAGCACGACTAGCGGCCGATCGTGAGTCGTGAGTGAGACGCCAGTTGGCAAGTGGTGTGTGTGAGCGTGTACTCTAATGAGTCTGCGGCGTGGTGGAATACACCACTCGTGGGGTACAGGCGAGAGCACCTGCGGTCACGGGCGCTCTGCACGACCAACGACCGACCGTGAGAGGCGGCGTGAGTGGGCGATAGGTGGCAAGCGAGGTGCGCGAGGTACTTTACCTAGTTGCGGATGGTGGAATACACCGACGAGCGACTTAGGGGAGTGCAAGCGAAAGTACCCGCGGCCGCGTGCTTTCCTCACGACGAGCAGCCAGCCAGGCACGCGCGACACGCGACACGTGCACGTGAGTCACCAACGGACCACGTGATGGTAGGGCCCATGTGGAGATCCACTTTTCAAGCGAGTACACATGCGTAACATAGACCACGTGTGTCCCCTATACTCTGTAATACCCCAGTAGGGTATGACCAACTAGTAGCTCCTCTCTTACTAAAGTCATGATAGTCCTAGTTTTATATAAATTTTCTGTAAAGACCCTGGCGAGACTGAGATATGTACCCCAGCCTGAGAAAACATCCTTACAACATGTATGTATTGGCATCCCACTTCAACACACATTATTGCACGCATGTATGTACACGCATATGTACAATACAATTAGATTTGGAGTTCCTGTTGTGTACCAACGAAAGAAAACTAAGTTCTAATTACATATATTGCGTACCAAAAATTTTAAAAAAACTGGCTACCGCCGCCGCCCCTTTGCAATGTTATTGAGCTTTTAAAATATTTTAATGAAAAATAATGAAAAACAAAAACTTTCACATGCCGATCGCGGTAGCAATCGAACCCCGAAACACGGTCCACACAACATTGTTGGCTTTACAGTCCGAGACATAATCCACTCAGCCACTGAATAGCTCTAGCTAGTGCCAAAAAATTAACAAGAAGCACATGATATAAATTTTGGTACACGCTAGAAATGCATACATATACCTATTGCCCTCTCGCTCAGTCTAATTGTTGCGACACTTCGCTTCTGCTTTGTCTATGCGTCCTTCTCTTCTGTTCGTTAATTCAAATTGCGCGTATCGTCGAACACTGTAAAAAATTGATCTCCGCCAAATTTTTAATATTAATCCAAATAAAGCGCAATTTTCATTGCGAGTTCTTATAAATATCCGAATATAATTAAGTTAGCTATGTCTGCAGATTGCAGAAATTAATTAATTTGAGTCAACTCACCAAAATTTAACTTTTTAAGAACAACTAGCCCCATTACATGTGCTGTAACTTCCCCTTGGTGTTCCCTAGGTACTGATTATTTTTGATAATCGGTGGAAAATTCGAGCGGCGATTCTATTCTGTTATTTACAAACTTTTTTTACGGTATACTAAGATAATCCATGGCCTTATACAGTCAGCACCTGACTGTAGCGTTTGTATTTTTAGGCCATGGATTTTAAAAAAATTCATGGTCTATTGTGTTTGTCGGAACGGAAATGTGCGTAACAGGCAGACGGAGGCATCTCCGACCCCATAAACTATATATATTCTGAATCAGTATCAGTAGCCGAGTCGATTGAGCCATGTCTGTCTGTCCGTCTGTCCGTCTGACCGTCTGTCCGTCTGTCTGTCTGTATGAACACCTGGATCTCAGAAACTATAAGAGCTAGAGTCATCAAATTTTGCGACAACATACATATATATTGCAGTGTCTCAAAGTTTTTGTAAAATTTGGACACGCCCCTTTCCGCCTCTGTAAATCAGTAATAACTATTTAACAACTACAATATTAGCTCAACAACCAAAGTATCTTACATGACAAATACCTTGCCACGGGCGTTATGTGAAAATTTCATTTAAATCGGACTATTAATAAGTGAGATATGATACTAATTAAACTCACTTTGAACATATATACTTAAGCAGATCTAATTTACACAAGCATACGGAGGTTCGAATCTAGCGTCAGACACACAGCATTTTAAACTTTTTATTTGCATTGTATGGTAACAGAATTGGTTCACAATGCAGCTTTGCCGATGGGCTAAGGAGTGAGACAATGGCCGAGTGGTTAGAGTGGCGGACAGCAAATTAAATTTACTGTGAGAGAGTGCGTGTGTTCAACTCCCGGTTGAGGCGGGTGCGAATTATGAATTATCATTTATTAATTATTTATTATTTTATTTTGTTTATTTATTTTATTCTAATAAACTAAAAGAAAAGTTGCAGTCAAGCGGGTTGTAATATAGCAGCTACAAACAAATTAAATTATTTAATTAAATTTCAATAAAATATAGTTTTTCCTCATTTTGTTTTCATACTATATTATGCAATAAAATTATAATAGTTACAAATAATATTAATTATTTATAAATAAAGTTTACTATTATTTCTATATTTAGCACGCATCAAAAAGACGCGAGCCAAAATTAAACAATGCGTTCTTCAATGTCGTCTCTCTTTCCGTATTTTGCCTGTTATGACTTTTTCAATTAGAATGCTCGAACATAACAGCGATCATAAGACTGTGGCGACGCAGCCTCATCGATATGAGCCCGATCTGGCAGCGCGGCACCATCATAAGCAGACGATAGTGACACCGTTTCACTACAAGCCCTTTAAAAGTTGTGAATGTGCGAGTGGGACGCCCATACATACATGTCTGCATATCCATACGTATGTATTGGCATCCCACTTCAACACACATTATTGCACGCATGTATGTACATACATATGTACAATACAATTAGATTTGGAGTTGCTGTTGTGTACCAACGAAAGAACACTAAGTTCTAATTACATATATTGCGTACCAAAAACTTAAAAAAAACCGGCTACCGCCGCCGCCCCTTTTCAATGAGCTTTTAAAATATTTTAATGAAAAACAAACACTTTCACATGCCGATCGCGGTAGCAATCGAACTCCGAAACACGGTCAATATTGTGGTCCTTACAGTCCGAGACATAATCCACTCAGCCACTGAGTAACTCTGGCTAGTGCCAAAAAATCAACAAGAAGCACATGAAATAAATTTTTGTATGCGCTAGAAATGCATACATATACCTATTGCCGTCTCGCTCAGTCTAATGGTTGCGACACTTCGCTTCTGCTTTGTCTATGCGTTCTTCTTCTTCTGTTCGTTAATTCAAATTGCGCGTATCGTCGAACACTGTATAAAATTGATCTCCGCCAAATTTTTAATATTAATCCAAATAAAGCGGAATTTTCATTGCGAGTTTTAATAAATATCCGAATATAATTAAGTTATCTATGTGTGCAGATTGCAGAAATTAATTAATTTGGGAAATATTTAAGTTGCGGAGAATATCTTAAGTCGACTCACCAAAATTTAACTTTTTAAGAACAACTAGCCCCATTACATGTGCTGTAACTTCCCCTTGGTGTTCCCTAGGTACTGATTATTTTTGATAATCGGTAGAAAATTCGAGCGGCGATTCTATTCTGTTATTTACAAACTTGTTTACGGTATACTAAGATAATCCATGGCCTTATACAGTCAGCACCTGACTGTAGCGTTTGTATTTTTTATATTAAATATGAATACACCCTAATCCAATATTAACCAGTTAGAAGAGCAACAGTCGCGCGGCACGCGACAGTGGGATACCCTTCGACCTACGTTCCTATGTATGTACACATATGCAGATGCACATGATTTGAAATTATTCTCGATAAATGGCGCTACCGCTTCGCGCTCGCCTGTCTCTCTTGTTAGTAGACAAAAGCACTTAGTTTTATGCTCATACTTTCTTGAATAACTTTTGTGTTTATTGCCCGATCGGATTGCAATTTCGAGAATAAGTAGATATAACTGTCAGCTTAGTAAATGTTAGACAGAAAGTTTTATCTTTAATACAACGCTTACAAATTGAGTTCAAAAATTAATTTATTGATTTGCGGGGGCGGTGGGCGTGGCACCCGACATTTGAAATAAACTTGATCTGCGCCGGCTACACAGAAATCTTCATGTCACATTTGGTGTCTCTAGCTCTTATAATAGCTGAGACACAGATTGTGTTCATCTGGTCATCCGGACATCCGGACACCCGGACATCCGGACATCCAGACAGACAGACATGGCTCAATCGACTCGGCTAGTGATCCTGAGCAAGAATATATATACTTTATGGGGTCTGCCACGCCTCCTTCTGCCTGTTACATACAAAGTTAGTATACCCTTTTTGACCATTTTCAATGGTCGAAGGTTATAAAAAAAATTCAAAATGTTGCAAGTTTTTCAAAAATTTATTAGTTAGGTTGAAATTCAGACGTGATTGTCTGGTTTTGACATTGTATTTGGATTTGGAAGGTCTAAAAACATATAGAAACATATATTGCATGACCCGATCATGACCCCCATTATTTTTTGGGGCTTCAAAAATTTTTTGAGTTTTTTGAGGTTAAGTCGAAACTCAGATGTGCTACGTAAATTTTGACTTCGGATTTAGAAGGAGAATATACATGTTTAAACATATATCGCATGCTCAGATCAGGATTCTATATCTTTTGGGGGATATTCTAAGGTTTTTCAGTTTTGTGAGGTTATGTCGAAGTCCAGACGGGATGGAAAAATTCTGATTCAGATATGCCGCTTACCATATGCCGCTTACCCAGATCATAAAACTTTTTTAGGCCATGGATTTTAAAAAAATGCATGGTCTATTGTGTTTGTCGGAACGGAAATGTGCGTATATATGTATATTCTGAATCAGTATCAGTACCCGAGTCGACTGAGCTATGTCTGTCTGTCTGTCTGACAGTATGAACACCAGGATCTCAGAAACTATAAGAGCTAGAGTTATCAAATTTTGCGACAACATACATATATATTGCAGTGTCTCAAAGTTTTTGTAAAATTTGGACACGCCCCTTTCCGCCTCTGTAAATCAGTAATAACTATTTAACAACTACAATATTAGCTCAACAACCAAAGTTGTATATCTTACATGACAAATACCTTGCCACGGGCGTTATGTGAAAATTTCATTTAAATCGGACTATTAATAAGTGATATATGATACTAATTAAACTCACTTTGAACATATATACTTAAGCAGATCTAATTTACACAAGCATACCGAGGTTCGAATCTAGCGTCAGACACACAGCATTTTAAACTTTTTATTTGCATTGTATGGTAACAGAATTGGTTCACAATGCAGCTTTGCGGATGGGCTAAGGAGTGAGACAATGGCCGAGTGGTTAGAGTGGCGGACGGCAAATTAAATTGGCTGTGAGAGAGTGCGTATGTTCAACTCCCGGCTCGGTTGAGGCTGGTGCGAATTATGAACGCTACAGTCAGGTGCTGCCTGTATAAGGCCATGGATTATCTTAGTATACCGTAAACAAGTTTGTAAATAACAGAATAGAATCGACGCTCGAATTTTCCACCGATTATCAAAAATAATCAGTACCTAGGGAGAAAACCAAGGGGAAGTTACAGCACATGTAATGGGGCTAGTTGTTCTTAAAAAGTTAAATTTTGGTGAGTCGACTTAAGATATTCTCCGCAACTTAAATATTCCCCAAATTAATTAATTTCTGCAATCTGCAGACATAGATAACTTAATTATATTCGGATATTTATTAAAACTTGCAATGAAAATTGCGCTTTATTTGGATTAATATTAAAAATTTGGCGGAGATAAATTTTATACAGTGTTGGACGATACGCCCAATTTGAATTAACGAACAGAAGAAGAAGAACGCATAGACAAAGCAGAAGCGAAGTGTCGCAACAATTAGACTGAGCGAGACGGCAATAGGTATATGTGTGCATTTCTAGCGCATACAAAAATGTATTTCATGTGCTTCTTGTTGATTTTTTGGCACTAGCCAGAGTTATTCAGTGGCTGAGTGGATTATGTCTCGGACTGTAAGGACCACAATGTTGACCGTGTTTCGGAGTTCGATTGCTACCGTGATCAGTATGTGAAAGTTTTTGTTTTTCATTATTTTTCATTAAAATATTTTAAAAGCTCGTTGAAAAGGGGCGGCGGTGGTAGCCGGTTTTTTTTAAGTTTTTGGTACGCAATATATGTAATTACAACTTAGTTTTCTTTCGTTGGTACACAACAGCAACTCCAAATCCAATTGTAATGTACATATGTATGTACATACATGCGTGCAATAATGTGTGTTGAAGTGGGATGCCAATACATACATGTGGATATGCAGACATGTATGTATGGGCGTCCCACTCGCACATTCACAACTTTTAAAGGGCTTGTAGTGAAACGGTGTCACTATCGTCTGCTTATGATGGTGCCGCGCTGCCATATCGGGCTCATATCGATGAGGCTGCGTCGCCACAGTCTTATGATCGCTGTAATGTTCGAGCATTCTAATTGAAAAAATTACAAACGCTAGTCAGGTGCTGACTGTATAAGGCCATGGATTATCTTAGTATACCGTAAACAGGTTTGTAAATAACAGAATAGAATCGCCGCTCGAATTTTCCACCGATTATCAAAAATAATCAGTACCTAGGGAACACCAAGGGGAAGTTACAGCACATGTAATGGGGCTAGTTGTTCTTAAAAAGTTAAATTTTGGTGAGTCGACTTAAGATATTCTCCGCAACTTAAATATTCCCCAAATTAATTAATTTCTGCAATCTGCAGACATAGATAACTTAATTATATTCGGATATTTATTGAAACTTGCAATGAAAATTGCGCTTTATTTGGATTAATATTAAACATTTGGCGGAGATAAATTTTATAAAATGCTGTGTGTCTGATGCTAGATTCGAACCTCGGTATGCTTGTGTAAATTAGATCTGCTTAAGTATATATGTTCAAAGTGAGTTTAATTAGTATCATATCTCACTTATTAATAGTCCGATTTAAATGAAATTTTCACATAACGCCCGTGGCAAGGTATTTGTCATGTAAGATACTTTGGTTGTTGAGCTAATATTGTAGTTGTTAAATAGTTATTACTGATTTACAGAGGCGGAAAGGGGCGTGTCCAAATTTTACAAAAACTTTGAGACACTGCAATATATATGTATGTTGTCGCAAAATTTGATGACTCTAGCTCTTATAGTTTCTGAGATCCAGGTGTTCATACAGACAGACAGACGGACAGACGGTCAGACGGACAGACTGACAGACAGACATGGCTCAATCGACTCGGATACTGATACTGATTCAGAATATATATAGTTTATGGGGTCGGAGATGCCTCCTTCTGCCTGTTACGCATATTTCCGTTCCGACAAACACAATAGACCATGCATTTTTTTAAAATCCATGGCCTAACCAGTAAGAAATGCAACAGTTAGAATAAAATAAATAAACAAAATAAAATAATAAATAATTAATAAATGATAATTCTTAATTCGCACCAGCCTCAACGGGGAGTTGAACACACGCACTCTCTCACAGCCAATTTAATTTGCCGTCCGCCACTCTAACCAGTCGGCCATTGTCTCACTACTTAGCCCATCCGCAAAGCTGCATTGTGAACCAATTCTGTTACCATGCAATGCAAATAAAAAGTTTAAAATGCTGTGTGTCTGACGCTAGATTCGAACCTCGGTATGCTTGTGTAAATTAGATCTGCTTAAGTATATAAGTTAACAACACGCTTTACCAAAAGCTCATAAAGAAAAGCTTAGGTCAGCGTCTGCATTATTTCCTGCACGCGCCAACCAAAAGTAAACTAAATCATAACAAAATTAATATTAACAGAGCATCGAACTGCAGTTGCAAAACAGTTCACACGGGCACCTGCAATTCCTACTAAATATTAGCCACAACAGGAAATGGCCAAGAAGTTCATACGGGCACATGCAATTCCTACGAAATATTGACAACAACAGGAAATTGCCAAATTTATTAAGCAGTCATCAGCAGAAGTGCAATTAACCAATTACAGCCGACTGCACAACTGACTAACTGTTGTCAAACTTTGATTCGTCGCTGCCACCGTCGCTGCACCAGCGCTGCCACCATCGCTGCCACCGCTACACCAAAGTCTGATTCACTAAAGGCCAGATTAGGGAATTAGAGTAGTACTTCAATTCAGTCTTAAATTTGAATCCAATCAATAAAGTTGCAAAAATAAATTTGTAAAATTTATTTTTTATTTTCATTAATAAACAAATAAATTAACTGGCGCCCGAGCAGGGACCGGTTTATAACATAACAGAGCAAAAAGCCTCTAAGTGTTCGCGAATAAAAGAGCAAAAAGCCTCTACGCTCGCGTCGTGACGAAAAACAAAAAGTGTAAGTCGCGAATAACCGTGTTCCGTTAAATAAAAGGGAAGACTCCCATCCACAGTGGTGGCCCTAAAAGCAACGTAAAGGCAACTCATCGCCTACGAAGACCAACGCCGTGCAAGGCCCGTCCCCACGGAACCTTCCGAAGGAAGTGTCGCACCTGGGTCCTCAGTAGATGCAGCAAACCGGACCAAATCCCGACGATCGGGAAGGATGGCAACAATAACCTACTTGTAAGATAGTTTTAAGAAATTCAAAGAAAATTCAAATCAAACAAAACTTAAAAGAAAACTAGAAAATTAATAATACAATTTAAGCAAATTTTAAAACAAAAAAAATATATATATATAGGCATAAGAAAGTGAACGTGAAGTGATCAACTAAAGTAAATAACACACCGTAAAAATATAAACGATTAACTGACTACAGAATATTGTAGTATAACAATTTCCAACTTTGCGATTCCCTACGAGGACCCTCCAAAGTAGAAGGAAGAAACCAGCTAACTGGTTTTTAAACATATAAAAATTTTCATTTTTGACCAAAATATTTTGAAATTTTCGTTGAATCACTTTCACTGGAAAAGAGCATATTTAACCACAAATCCTTTTGCGAACAAACACTTACGATTTCTATTTTTATAAGCCTGAACTAATACGACATACTCTAAATTTTTTTAATTTCCGTGACCATTAATGGCAAATCCTAATAACTTAATTAGACCCCCAATTCTTTCAGTAAACCAGACAGAACAAAATAGAGTCAATATGAACCAACAAGAACTTAACGCACACATTGGTAGAATAGTTTCAGAAGCCATCGCTTCTCAGGTTCCCCAATTAATCAGACAACAAACTAACCCGAATAGTGACTTCTTAGACGTACCAAACCAAATAATTCAGCCTCAACATCGGGGAAATCTTAACGATTTAGATAAAATACCGGATGTAGTTAAAAGCATCCGAGAGTTCTCAGGCGACCGCGGAGAATTTAGTTCGTGGAAAAAGGGCGTAGATAGAATCATAGAGAACTACGCGGCACTACAAGGCACTGCTAAATATTTCGGTATAATACATACCATAAGAAACAAAATTGTTGGCAATGCCGACACAGCCTTAGAATCCTATAACGTGCCACTAGACTGGAATGCTATTTCAAAGTGCTTAACAATGCATTACGTAGATAAGCGCGATTTGAGTACATTAGAGTACCAATTAACAACCATTACTCAGGGTGTCAATCAAACAGTAGAGGAATTCCACCAGGTAGTTTACCATCACCTGTCCTTACTACTAAATAAAGTTGGTTGTATGGAATTATCTCGCGAGTCAGAACACATGATGACTAAGCTTTACAGAGATAAAGCGCTAGACACTTTTATTCGTGGATTGAGAGGAGACTTACCTCGGCTTCTTGGAATGAAAGAACCTGAAGATCTACCTCAGGCTTTGCATCTATGTTTGAAAATCGAGAACCAAACATATCGATCAAACTATGCTACAGGTAAAATTCAATCTACGGTCTTCCGACCAAACCAAAAACCAATACCAATGCCTAGAACTCAATACTTGAATAATTCAACTCCCCGAGCAACTCAAAACATGCCTCAAAGAGCACCAATTGCTCAACAATATAGCAGACCAATGCACAACATGACATTCTTTAGCAACCAAGCATCTATACAACAACCGTACGTACAACAACCATACGCACAGCAACTATACGCAAGACAACCGTTCACACCAAACCCAACTTTCGTACCGAATCGCCCCACGGCACCAAAACCGCTGCCCCGTCCTGAGCCTATGGACGTGGACCCCAGCATCCGCACAAGACAAGTGAACTATATGAACAGACCACCGAACTTTGAAATGGGTAAACGACCAGGAAACCCCATGCCCCCTGTTCCACAGGACGACAAACGACAACGTACTTTCAATATAGAAAGTAACGAACAAAATAATGACATTACTACACCTAGTAGCAATGACCAGAACACAGAAAACGAACAAACAGAATATGAACAGTTAGCGTACAGCCAAACAGACTCAAACGAATACGGACAAACGTTAGACGAATACCAAAAACAATACGAGTACTGTTACGGGACCGATGTAGGACAAGAACAATACGCCGATCTGTAAATAGCTCCTCCTTACCTTATTTTGAGGTGAACGTAGGAGGAGAAGTTTTGAGAATACTTATTGATACGGGATCTAATAGAAACTATATTAAACCAAGTTTAGTTAGTAACCCCGCTCCAACCGAGAAACCGTTTCAAGCCGTTACAGTTGGAGGTAACGTTAAGATTACACACTATAAAATGGCACACCTATTTAATATCCGAGATGTACGTATTAAATTCTTTCTTTTGCCGACATTAAAATCTTTCGATGCCATTCTAGGCAACGACACTTTAAAAGAACTTAAAGCAGTAATTCACATACATTCGAACTATATGATCATTAAGGACAACGTAAAAGTAAATATTAAAGAAAAAAAATATGACTCAATTAATAATATTAGCCCCCGTACAGACCATTTGTCCGATCAACAAAGAAATAATTTAGAAAATTTACTTGGAAATTATCCCAACTTATTCTCAAAACCAGACGAAAAATTGACGTACACTACTAACGTGACAGCAGAAATACGCACGAACAATGAAACACCTGTATATTCTAAATTCTACCAATATCCCATGTCTCTTAAAGACGAGGTTAATAAACAGATTTCAGAACTATTAGCAAATGGTATAATACGACCATCTCGTTCTCCGTACAATTCACCTGTGTGGATTGTTCCCAAGAAGCTCGTCGCTTCAAACGAAAAGAAATACCGAATGGTAATAGATTATAGGAAATTAAACAAAGTAACAATAGCCGATAAATACCCTATCCCCGAGATAAATGAAGTGCTTGCCCAATTGGGCAACAACAAACTTTTTTCCGTTCTCGACTTAAAAAGCGGATTTCATCAAATGAAACTAAAGTCCACAGATATAGAGAAAACCGCTTTCTCTATAAATAATGCCAAATATGAGTTCACACGCCTTCCCTTCGGTCTTAAAAATGCTCCATCCATTTTCCAACGAGCACTAGACGATATACTACGTGAACATATAGGAAAAATTTGTTATATCTATATTGATGATATAATTGTTTTTAGCCAAGATGAGAAATCCCATCTTGAAAACTTGAATACCATATTCGATACCCTATATAGAGCCAATATTAAATGTCAACTCGATAAATGCGAGTTTCTCAAGAGTAAAGTTGAATTTCTAGGTTTCGTAATATCCGATAAAGGTATTGAAACCAATCCTGACAAAGTCTCGGCAATAGCTAATTTCCCTACCCTAAGGACAATAAGAGAACTCAGATCATTTTTAGGTTTATCAGGATACTATAGGAGATTTATAAGGGATTACGCGAAACTTGCTAAACCACTCACCATACTGTTAAGAGGTGAAGATGGACACGTAAGCAAGAAAGCGGCATTAACTAAAGCAATAAGCTTTAACCAAGAAGCCATAGACGCATTTAGGAAACTAAAAAATTCGTTAATATCACAAGATGTGATACTTAAATACCCCGATTTTAAAAAAGAATTCCACCTCACCACCGATGCATCAAACTATGCCATTGGTGCAGTTCTCTCACAGAACAGTCAACCTATCTCATTCATCTCACGAACCCTCTCCAAAGCTGAAGAAAATTATGCAGCTAACGAGAAAGAGATGTTGGCCATTATATGGGCCCTTAAAGCGTTACGTAACTATCTATACGGTAAAGCCAAAGTGAAAATATTCACTGATCACCAACCGCTTACACACTCATTGAGTAGTTGGAATGGCAACGCTAGAATTAAAAGATGGAAATCTCACTTAGAAGAATACGACTACGAGTTACTCTACAAACCAGGAAAAGACAATGTAGTAGCAGATGCATTGTCTCGCATTTCAAATTTAGGTCAGATAAACTCAGTATCCACTCAACATAGCGACGAGAGTTCAAGCCATAACCTCATCCCTAGTATAGAAGTACGCATTAATGCTTTTAAAAATCAAATCTTCATCCATAAAGCTAACAGCAACGACTACAAATTTACCATACCTTTTCCTATGTTTCATAGACATGACATATACTTACAAACTTACGAACTTGACGAACTTATACTAATACTTCGGAAATACCTTAACCCATCCGTTATTAACGGAATACAAACTTCTGAAGATATCATGGGGAAAATACAATCAAATCAATTTACCCAGATAACTTTAGTAAAGTTAAAATTCGCTTTACTCAAAGTAAAGTTACCGACCTCACTAATGAATCAGAACAAGAAGAGGAGATACTCAAAGTCCACAATAGAGCACATAGAAATGCTACAGAAAATAAAATTCAATTGTCCGAAAAATTTTACTTTCCCCAAATGAAGAAAAAAATAGAAAATTTAGTAAAACAATGCAAAGTTTGCAAGGAAGAAAAATACGATAGACATCCGACTAACCCCGTTTTAGAGCAAACTCCTATTCCGGAATACCCCGGACAAATTATCCACATCGATATCTATTCTACGGAAAAGAAATTAGTTCTAACTGCCATAGACAAGTTCTCTAAATTAGCGCAGGCCAAAATAATAAAGTCCAAAGCAATAGAAGACATAAGAAACCCTCTAAGAGAGATTATTTTCTACTATGGCGTCCCCAAATATGTTGTAATGGACAACGAAAAGTCTTTAAATTCACATTCCATAACTTTTATGCTCAAAGACCAACTCAATATAGATATTTATCAAGCACCACCCCACAAAAGCACTGTAAACGGCCAGGTCGAAAGATTCCATTCGACACTCTCTGAAATAATGAGATGTATCAAGAAAGATGGAACCCACAGAAACTTTCCAGAATTACTAGAAAGAGCAGTGTACGAATATAACTACACTATTCATTCCGTAACAAAGAAAAGACCACTTGAAGTGTTCTTTGGTAGAACAGTGTCAACTAACCGAAGCCTATGATCAAACCAGACTTGACAACATAGACAGACTAATAGACAAACAGAAAAAGGACCTCGAATACCATAACCGGAAACGTAACGCATTAATAAACTATAACGTAGGTGACGAAATTTATGTTAAGATAAACACACGACTTGGTTCTAAATTATCAGCAAGACATAAAAAAGAAATAGTTAAAGTAAACAAGAATACTACAGTTGTAACAGAATCAGGAAAGAAAATACACAAAAGTAACATCCGAAATAACTAAATTTATTTTATTCTTTTAGGACATTAATGCTATGCACCATAACAATAGCGCATGGACTTCTAGACATTACGAACTATATCGACGTACAGACTGCAGTAATAAATAAAGGATTAGGGAAAATTCAAACATCCACCACAAGAATAATTCATGTTATAGATATAAACCACATTACAAACACTTTAAATACCTTAGCTTCATACGTAGATAACGAACTAAAACATTCAAACAGTTATCACACTATAAAACTCGAATTGGTTCAAACATTCTCTATTCTCCAAACATTATCCCCCACACTACATAATAGAAACACTAGAGCAATCAATTTAATAGGAACCGCATGGAAGTACATTGCCGGTACTCCAGACCACGACGACTTAATTTTACTCCAAGATAATATGAACGATCTAATTAACAATAGCAACAAACAAATTTTAATTAACAATCAATTTCAAGAAAGACTAAATCAGATAATTAAATTTACTAATTCTTTATCAAACTCTATCAGAAAAGACAGCTATGTTAACACAGAAATAACTTTTAACTTGCAAAATCAAATCAGGCTCGTCAAAGAAGAAATCATAAATGTTAAGTACGCCATTCAATGGGCTAAGCTAAATGTAATAAATACATTCTTATTAAATGAAAAATAAATATTTGAAATTGATAAAATATTCAAAGAAAGCAATATGCCATTACTATCCATAGAAGAAATGCTAGAATTTTCCGACTATATTAACTATATTAAATAACAAAACAACAATTTTATATATAATTAAAGTCCCAAATTTAGAAAAAACTATATACGAAAACACACTTATCAAACCCATTATCAAAAAGAACACAATTGTAAACATAAAATTTCAAGAAATATTTTTTAATAATGGAAATATGTTTGGCATAAAAAATAAATGTAAAACTTATCATAAGATTAAAATTTGTAACAAGAATAATATTGTAAACATTAGCAATAGTACTTGTCTGCCTAAGATTCTGATAGGAGAGAAAGGGTTATGTGAATTCAGCAATGCAGACCACATCGAAACAATAGAGGAAATAAGCAGCGGTCTTATAATGGTTAACAACTACAATGGCACACTAGAGTGGAACAACAAAATGCAGAAACTGGAAGGAACATACGTCATCAACTTCTTCAACGAGACACTCACCATCAACGGTAAAGAGTTCAATAACGTTGAGACGAAGCCCATACAATCATCAAGGCCCATGATCCAAATAACCCCTGCAGAAAAAGAACGAATCAAAATACTATCTCTCAACGCTCTGGAAAGTTTACATATTAACAATACCAAACGTTTGGCAGAATTGGAAATAGATAGCAACTACAACAAATGCTACGTCATCCTTCTCTTCGCTACCTTTACAATCGTCGCAGGATTTTTATACTGTTGCAAACGAAAGCAAGAGAAGATTATTCTACAAGTGGCATCTCCCGAACCACTGAAAACCACAAACAGAGTTAATCTCAACACCATACCATTCTTCTAATGAACGTCGCTTGAGGACAAGCTCAAAATAGAGGGGGAGGAGTTAACAACACGCTTTACCAAAAGCTCATAAAGAAAAGCTTAGGTCAGCGTCTGCATTATTTCCTGCACGCGCCAACCAAAAGTAAACTAAATCATAACAAAATTAATATTAACAGAGCATCGAACTGCAGTTGCAAAACAGTTCACACGGGCACCTGCAATTCCTACTAAATATTAGCCACAACAGGAAATGGCCAAGCAGTTCATACGGGCACATGCAATAACGAAATATTGACAACAACAGGAAATGGCCAAATTTATTAAGAAGTCATCAGCAGAAGTGCAATTAACCAATTACAGCCGACTGCACAACTGACTAACTGTTGTCAAACTTTGATTCGTCGCTGCCACCGTCGCTGCACCAGCGCTGCCACCATCGCTGCCACCGCTACACCAAAGTCTGATTCACTAAAGGCCAGGTTAGGGAATTAGAGTAGAACTTCAATTCAGTCTTAAATTTGAATCCAATCAATAAAGTTGCAAAAATAAATTTGTAAAATTAATTTTTTATTTTCATTAATAAACAAATAAATTAACTTATATGTTCAAAATGAGTTTAATTAGTATCATATCTCACTTATTAATAGTCCGATTTAAATGAAATTTTCACATAACGCCCGTGGCAAGGTATTTGTCATGTAAGATACTTTGGTTGTTGAGCTAATATTGTAGTTGTTAAATAGTTATTACTGATTTACAGAGGCTGAAAGGGGCGTGTCAAAATTTTACAAAAACTTTGAGACACTGCAATATATATGTATGTTGTCGCAAAATTTGATGACTCTAGCTCTTATAGTTTCTGAGATCCAGGTGTTCATACAGACAGACAGACGGACAGACGGTCAGACGGACAGACTGACAGACAGACATGGCTCAATCGACTCGGCTACTGATACTGATTCACAATGTATATAGGCGGAGATGCCTCCTTCTGCCTGTTACGCACATTTCCGTTCCGACAAACACAATAGACCATGAATTTTTTTAAAATCTATGTCCTAAAAATACAAACGCTACAGTCAGGTGCTGACTGTATAAGCCCATGGATTATCTTAATATAACGTAAACAAGTTTGTAAATAACAGAATAGAATCGCCGCTCGAATTTTCCACCGATTATCAAAAATAATCAGTACCTAGGGAACAACAAGGGGAAGTTACAGCACATGTAATGGGACATAGTTTTTGTTCTTAGTGGTAGTGTCGACCTTAAATATTTTCCCCCACCTTAAATTTCCCCAAATTTTTTTATTTTTTACAAAAATTAAAAAAAAAAAATAAAATATATTCGGATATTTATTAAAACTCGTAATGAAAATTGCGCTTTATTTGGATTAATATTACAAATTTGGAGGAGATAAATTTTTCAGTGTTTACGATACGCGAAATTTGAATTAACGAAAAAAAAAAAAAAAAAACTAAAAAAAAAAAAAGAAGCGAAGTGTCGTAACATTTAACAGAAGGGGAGGGGAAAAAGGAATTTTTATTTTTTATTAAAAAAAAAAAATAAATTATTTGTTTTTTTTTTGTTTTTTTTTACAATACTAAAAAAAATTGAGGAGAAGTGTGGGATTTTTAGGGCAACAAGGGACACCAAATTTACCGAAATTTGGAGCTTGTTTTTTTTCCCCACCGGCATGGTAATAAATTATTTTTTTTTTTTTTTTTTTTTAATTTTTTTAAAAAAAAAAATAAAAGGGGGGGAGGGGAGGGGTTTTTTAATTTTTTTTTTAAATAAAAAAAATTAAAAAAAAAAAAGCCTTCACAGGTTAGGGAAAAAAAGAAAAAAAAAATTACACTTTTTGAGGTGGTTGTTGTCCCTCTTATATACTTTTAGAGATATTTTGTTTTTTTTTTAAAAATTTAAAATTTAAAAATCTCCACGTGAGGGCGGCTGGAAGCAGGCCCCTAGTACGGTCATGTCTCTGCTAGGGGTGCTGACTAATTGTAGTCGGGCGAAGATCGTGAATCTATAAATCACCCCAATCCAAGGCGGAACAGCATACGCTAATGGATGCATGGCCAGGGGGTAGCCTGGTCTCTAGTATGCGGACTCTGGATACCTGTCGCCCTCCAGTTTCATTCAGACTTCCCACGGCACGCGGGCTATGTCGTGGGTGACCTTCCCTTCCCGCCTACTCGTGGGACCAAATTTTATGGAACTAAATAAAAAAACAGAAAAGTCTGATGCGGCTTTGATAGCATCAATCCAGGGTGAAGCCCTCACGGCCGACCCCAACACCAGCACTGCAGCTATTGGGCTGCTGGCTTCCACCCCCAATACTACGGGTTTCGACTCTTGTATTTCTGGGGACTCGGATAGGCCACGAACTCCCTTGGACACTGAGTTCGCTAGTGCTGCTTTCTCGTCCAACAACTGCTCAGGCATGCAGCAAAACGTCGAGGTGATGTCCTCTGACGCTGAAGCTGACGGTGACCTGATCAGCTTTGCTGACGACGCTTCCGTGGCCTCTCAGAGGTCAGGCCTCACGGAAGCAGGCTCCCAAATCCAGACGCTGCGACTGGACTCGGGGAACGCCTTTGTCAAAATGAAGACCCGCGAGAAGAAGCTATTCAAAGCTGCACTCGCAAAGGGTTCGAGCAGAGCAGAGGCTCTTGCTATCGCCACTGCGCCCCCCGCCGAAACCAAGGCTAAGCGGACGCGTGCTGACGATACTTTCCCCGAACCCCAAGGGTCCTCAAAGAAGCCCAAAAAGACTCATGTGGAGTCCACAAAGCCACTCTTCAGCCAAGTGGCAAGCAGAGTGAAACTGGGCTTCACTTCGGCTGATCCCACTAAACCCCTTTCACCGGAGCAGTTGGCTACGGTGAAAGAAAGCATCCTGAAGGCAATGTCGCTGCCCTCCACATCGGTTGCCGGTCCAGGTTTCGAGGCCTGTATACCTCGAAATGAATGGCTGCTCCTTGTGTGTGAGGATAGCATCACCGCTGAGTGGGTCAGGGGAGCTGTTGGACATATCAGGTCCATCAGCTGCCTTGATGTCAAACTGTTGGAGGAACCTGAGTTCCCAAGAGCTCACCTCATTAGAGGTTACTTCCCCAACAGCGCTGAACTCCCACCCGCCTCAATTTTGGGACAATTGGACAACCAAAATTATGAACGCTTCTCAACGAAGCTGTGGCGGGTGGTTCAACACAGCCTTAACGGCAAAACGGCGCACCTCGCGATGATGGTCGACGAGGCGTCGTATAAGGTCCTGACGGATCTTAAGGGTAACGTGAAATACCGGTTCACCAGGGTGAAACTTATCCTTAAGAACTCCGCCGTCAGGGTCTCTCCCACTCCTGCCCTGTCCCCCTCCCCATCTCCAACCATTCCCCCCCCTATCAGCGCTCCTCCGGCGGCGGCAACGGTGGCCCCTTCCGGAGTGACAGCAGTGGCTGCCGCTCCGGTGGCGTCTACTAGTGCCGCAGCCGCAGTGGCGCCGATAACTGTGGCACCCAAACCCCCAGTCATTGTGGTGACTGCCCCCAAGCCCACAACGGGCCGCACGAGGCCGGTGGTTGGCAACAGGCGCCCCCTCGTCCCGTCAAGGCCCAGCGCAGTGCGGAAACCACCTGCAGGGGTACCTCCGACGACCGGGGTCGCTAGGCGACCTCCCCCGAGTAGTTCCTCCAGACTGCCGAAGGGCATCCGGGGAAACGACTCTCGGGGGGCAAGGCAGGTGGCCTTGTCACCAAAGCCCTAAAGGAGGATGCCGAGCGCCATTAAGGTGCTCCAGGCGAACCTGCACCACGCCAGAGGAGCGTCCGCCACCCTGTGCAGGGTCGTCTGTGAAGACTCAATCAACCTGGCTCTCGTCCAAGAGCCATGGTTGATCGGTGGCCACATCCGTGGACTATCGTGCGGATCATGTAAGTTATTATATGACCGTATGGGTGGTGCCCCTCGCACCGCTATTGTTGTAAATAACGATGTGAGACACTTCCCCTTACCTAATTTCATCCACAGAGACCTGGTGGCAACGGCTATTGAGGTAGCCACGGCCGATGGTGTCCGGGAGGTAGTGATCGCCTCTGCCTATTTCCCGGGCGACGTGGATGACGTTCCCCCCACAGAGGTGCGGCGGCTAGTGGACTTCTGCCGCCTACACAACAAGCCGCTTGTGATCGGCTGTGATGCAAATGCGCATCACACGATCTGGGGAAGCAGCGACGTCAATAAACGTGGTGAGTCCCTTTTAGAGTATCTATTGTGCTGTCAATTAGATGTCGCTAACATAGGGTGTAAGCCTACCTTTATTAACGCCATTAGGGAAGAGGTTCTGGACCTTACCCTAGTCAGCAACTCTATTGCGAGTTCGCTGGCCAACTGGCGGGTCACAGACGAAGCTACTTTGTCGGACCATCAGCACATTAGGTTCGACCTCCCTGGCCAAGTCGAGATCCGCCAGAACTCCTTCTGTCCCAAAAAGACAAACTGGGAACTCTTCAAAGCCTCTGTGGCTTTCAAAGCAGACTCGTTGATCAGCAACCCCAATTCTATCAGTGAGATAGAACTTGCTGCCAACATGCTTCAAGATGTGCTAATCACATCCTTCGAGGACAGCTCTGTTCGGAAGACCCTAAAAGTCAACCGTAAAGTTCCATGGTGGAACGAGGAACTGGCTGCTCAAAGAAGGAAGGTTAGAAGCCTATTCAACAAGGCCAGATCTAACCGTGTCAATTGGGACGTCTATAGGGACGCTCTCACTAATTATAACAAGAACATTAGACGTGTTAAGCGCGATACGTGGCGCAGCTACTGTGGTAGCATTGAATCGTTGCCTGAGGCAGCGAGACTCCACAAAGTATTGGCCAAAGGGTCGTCTAATGGGATAGGGCTTCTTAAAAGAGCAGATGGCTCTTTCACTCAAGATCGCAGGGAAGCACTTGACCTTCTGCTACAAGTCCACTTCCCAGGTTCTGTGGCGAACCCAGATCTATCCAGTCACGATGACGCCACCTTGTCACCGGACTCTCGTGGGTCCAGTCTATCAGGAACCATCTTCGACCCTGAAAAGGTCAAATGGGCTGTAGATTCCTTCGCTCCCTTCAAAGCCCCAGGGGGCGATCAAATTTTTCCAGCCCTCTTACAAAACAGCCTGGATCACATTCTTGATCCGCTGGTCGGCCTTCTTAGGGCTAGTCTCACTTGGGGTTACATACCCATCTCTTGGAGGAGAGTCAATGTGGTATTCATTCCCAAACAGGGGAATCGTCCCCCTGATCAGCCTAAGTCATATCGGCCGATCAGTCTTACTTCCTTTCTGCTTAAGACGGCGGAAAGGCTCGTAGACCTGCACATTCGGTGCTCTCTGCAGAAAACTCATCCTCTGCACCCCACGCAGTTTGCGTATATAGCCGGAAGATCGACGGAGGTCGCTCTCCACAAGCTGGTTGGTAATATCGAAAGAGCCCTCGCATCCAAGAACATTGCTCTGTGCTCCTTTCTTGATATAGAGGGTGCTTTCGATAATACCGGCTACGGGTCTATTTCTGCTGCGCTGGAGCGCAGAAATATCGCCCGCCCCCTAATCCGATGGATTGATGCTATGCTCAAACACCGGACTATTTCCTCTACCTTGGACTCTACGACCGCTTTTATTAGTGCGGTTAAGGGATGTCCCCAGGGAGGGGTCTTATCCCCCTTACTCTGGTCCCTAGTAGTTGATGAACTACTGAGCATCCTTGCAGAACAGGGCGTGGTAGCAATCGGCTACGCTGACGACCTGGCTATCGTAGTGAACGGGAACTTTGCCAACACCGTGACAGAGCTGATGCAATCTGCTCTGAACACGGTTTGTAGATGGTGCGAAGATGTTGGTCTGAGCATCAATCCACAAAAGGCAATTATCGTTCCCTTCACTAAGCGCCATTCCGTTGACATAGGACAATTGCACATTGGCGGCTCTCCCGTGGGACTTTCCAGCGAGGTTAAATATCTAGGGGTAACTCTCGATAAAAGACTGAACTGGAACTCCCATCTAAACAACACCCTATCAAAGGCAACTCATGCCATGTGGGCCTGCAGAAGATTCTTTGGCAGGATCTGGGGTCTCAAATCTTGCACCATTCGGTGGTTATTTGAGATGATGGTAAGACCCATCGTTACCTACGCTGCCATTGTATGGTGGCCAAAGGTTACGCAGGTCACTGCCATCAACAAATGCACTAAACTGCATAGGCTGCTTTGCCTGTCTTTAACGGGTGCACTTCGCACCTGTCCCACAGCAGCAATGGAATCAATATTGAATTTGACTCCTCTGCATATTCAAATACAAGAAGTCGCCGCTAGTAGTCTTCTCAGAATCAAGCTTCAATCTGGGCTTCTAGCTACCGAATCGGGGCACGCTAGACTTATCAAAGACATTCCTGGCTTAGAGATCTGCTCTAGATCAGATTCTATGACCAAGGAACTCTTCTTTGGTGCAAAATTTAGAACCCTCATCCCGGACCGGAGGGACTGGGATGCTGGCAACCCCATCAGTGACCCTCACGGTATACACTGGTATACCGACGGGTCAAAGACTGATCAGGGGGTTGGAGCTGGAATACATGGTCCCAACTCCAAAACCTCGATTGCTATGGGCAAGTGGCCCACAGTTTTTCAATCCGAGGTTCATGCCATCGAGTTCTGCTGTCATCTTATTCTTGAGAAGGGGATCAGAGGAGCGAATATCTACATCTTCTCGGATAGCCAAGCTGCCATACTAGCCCTCTCCTCAAAAAGAGTAGGTTCACGTATGGTGGCTGACTGTTGGAACTGCCTTCAGAGGCTTTCCAATAGGAATAAAGTTACCCTTCTATGGGTACCTGGTCACTCTGGTTTCCAGGGCAACGAGCTAGCGGATGAACTAGCGAGGGCGGGGTCATCAGCCCCTCTGCATGGCCCCGAACCCTTCTGTGGCGTGGGGTGGTCAACTATTTCATCCCTTGTGAAAGCATGGGCGGTTAGGTTGACCGAACGCTACTGGTTCTTCCAACCAGGGATGAGGCAGGCTAGAGAGCTTACGAATCCCTCGGTTAAGCGAAGAACAAACTTACTCTCTAGGAGAGATCTCTATCTCCTTGTTGGTTACCTTAGTGGCCACCATTTGGTGAACTACCACCTCACAAAAATGCGTCTGTCCTCTGATGCAGAATGCAGGCTCTGTAAAGAGGACGACGAAACCACTAAACACATCCTGTGTGATTGTCCAGCCTTGGTTTGGATTAGGAGGAAACATCTGCACGTGGAAACCGCAGTTCCCGAGCACATTGTCCGTTCCTCGACAAAAGACCTGTTATGCTTCATCAGGGAAGCGGAACAGCTTTTGTCATGTTAGGGAGAGCATTCTAGGTACAAAAGATCGTTCTGGTCGCAGTGCCTCGCCCCTTCTCTGCTGGGAGACTCCCTCTCCAAATAATAATAATAATAAAATAATAATATGTAATTAGAACTTAGTTTTCTTTCGTTGGTACACAACAGCAATTCCAAATCTAATTGTATTGTACATACATGCGTGCAATAATGTGTGTTGAAGTGGGATGCCAATACATACATGTGGATATGCAGACATGTATGTATGGGCGTCCCACTCGCACATTCACAACTTTTAAAGGGCTTGTAGTGAAACGGTGGAACTATTGTCTGCTTATAATGGTGCCGGGCTGCCAGATCGGGCTCATATCGATGAGGCTGCGTCGCCACAGTCTTATGATCGCTGTTATGTTCGAGCATTCTAATTGAAAAATATTGAGAGCAAAACAAAATATCAATATCCAATAAGAATCATATTGAACTTGCAAAGTCATAACAGGCAAAATACGGAAAGAGTGACGACATTGAAGAACGCATTGTTTAATTTTGGCTCGCGTCTTTTTCATGCGTGCTAAATATAATAATAATAGTAAACTTTATTTATAAATAATTAATATTATTTGTAACTATTATAATTTTATTGCATAATATAGTATGAAAACAAAATGGGGAAAATGGTTCCTGGCTCCTAGAAAGTTCGTCGCGTTGTCGGAATATATCCTCCGCGGAACGCCACGTCTTGCGATGAAACTTCTAAGGGCAATAATAAAACAATTAGTGGATAAATCAGTAACCAACTCAATGTGAACAGCCTTCGAAGCAGAACATACGACTATTGCTATATACATTTTAATAGGTGGCCGGCCACGAATTCGTAATGAAATGTTTATTGGTCCACAAAAATCAACTCCACAGATATAAAACGATCCAAATCTCTTGTCGAAGCAGACTGAGCATTGCTTTTGGACCAGCATGATAATTTTTTAAATTTTTGGCTTTCTTAATTTTGTCATATTCATTTACATACTCGTTTCTTTGAATAATTTCAAATAATTTTAACGAGGCGAAATGCAGCTCATCGGAACTTAATTGTTTCGATCGTTTCTGTGTTTTACACAAATTTAGAAATTTATACATATAAGCGAGAATACGAGTTAGCTTTGTATACGACCCAATGCGACTCATCCATTTTACCAAAAACTCTTCTCCAGTAGCAATAAATTTATTTGCAGTTTTCTTAAATTCTAAATTTAACATGTCAGCTGGAATCGCTATATGATTATTTTTCGGCCAATATTCTTAATTTTCTAATAAAAAGTAAGGTCCATTGAACCAAAGAGAATCCTTCAGTTCTTGAACAGTAAATCCGCGAGATGCAATATCTGCTGGATTAAATTTAGTTGGTACATGTTGCCAGGATATTCTCTGAGACAATTCTTGAATTGTAGCAATACGATTGGCTACGAAAGTTGCAAGCATGGATGGCGAAGTATTTATCCAATGTAGTGTGATTTCAGAATCTGTCCAAAAATGCACACTCTCGATTCTACAATGGTCAAGTACATGTTTTATTGAAGACCAAAATTGGGCCAACATTGTAGCCGCACATAATTCAAGCCTTGGAATAGTTTTTGTTTTTAATGGAGCTACCTTTGCCTTAGCTGCGAGCAGCTGGCATTGAAATTTTTCTTTATAAAGTGCTCGAACATATAAACAACAACCATAAGCGTGGCAGGATGCGTCTGCAAATCCATGAATCTGAACTCTTGAGGATCCACTAGCATAAGTGTATCTTGGTACTTCAATAGTATGAATGTCCTGCAAATTTTGCGTGAAATTTGACCAACTTGTAGTCAACGACATGGGGATAGACTCATCCCAATCTAATTTCAACTGCCATATTTCTTGCAGCAACATTTTAGCAGTGACGCTTATTGGACTTAATAGTCCAAGTGGATCGAACAAACAAGCACTGATCGAAAGTATTGTGTGCTTTGTAGGAATTATATCTTGAAATTGTTTGTCAAAGCGATATCGAAATATATCACTTTTTGGAATCCACGTCATTCCTAAGGTCTTGGTAGAATCGGCATCATTGAAGTTAAAGGATTTTTCACATTGATTTCCTTTTGATAATTGTGGATGGTTAGAAAACCACTTTGATAATTTTAGTCCGCCTGAAGCTAAGATTTCCGACACTTGTTTACATATTAAATTTAGTGTGTCAAGGTCGTCAGCTCCTGTGAGCATGTCATCCACATAAAAGTCATTGCAAATCACTTCAGCTCCAGTGGCATGCGAATCCTTATGGCGAAAACCAAGTTCTTGCAAGGATCGTATTGCCAAAAATGGAGCTGCTGATGTGCCATAAGTTACGGTATTTAACCGAAAGACTTGCAAATCATCAGTTGGTTTTTCTCGCCACAAAACGAGTTGAAAGTTGCGATCTTGTTCAGCCACCATTACTTGTCTATACATTTTTTCTACATCGGCTGTCAGTGCATACCGATTCAAACGAAACCGAATTAAAGACAAAATTAGTTCCCTCTGAATAGTAGGACCCACCATAAGCATATCATTTAATGATTTCTGTGATGTTGTCTTGCACGAGGCATCAAAAACAACTCGAAGTTTGGTGGTACTACTATCAGGCCTCAGGACACACTGATGTGGTATGAAATAATGTGGTCCTGGTGGAATCTGATTATTTGTAGCTGACATATGGCCTAACTCAAGGTACTCTTTCATAAATTGAGTGTACATTGAATAGAGAGTAGAGTCTTTAGACACTCTACGCTCTAATGATAAAAATCGACGCTTAGCTGCATCAAATGAAGACCCCAAACCAAACGGGTCAGATTTAAATGGCAAACTAACCTCCAATCTACCTGAAGACAACTGGCGTATGTTTTTCTTAAAATGATCCTCACATGCAAGTTGCTCAGCTGAATATTTAACATTTGAACATACTTTCGGCATTTCTTCTATCTCCCAAAGTCTTTCTACAATGTTCTAATGTACCATGTTCTGAAGTAGCAATCATGGCACAAGATACCGGGTGAGTGTTTAATTGTTTCCATCGACCCGCTACTACCCATCCTAATAATGTTTTTTGGAGTAAAGGTGCATCTTCAGATAATTTAAATTGTCCCGAACACAGCATCTCAAAGAAGTGATCAACTCCAATTAACAAGTCTATCTTCTGAGGTTTGTGGAAACGAGGATCAGCTAGTTCGATGTTTGCTGGGATTTTCCATTTGCTGATCGGGAGGTTATAATCTGGCTGATCTGACGTAATTGAACTTAGAACCCAAAAATCTGCACTAAACTGGTAGTTATTTACTCGAGAGTGCACTGTAGCATTGACTTCACCTTTCGCTACTAAATTTGACTTGCCTAATACTGACACAGTCAGGCTACTATTGGTTCTTGAGAGCCGAAGGGTTTGTGCAAAGCTCTCTGTAATAAAATTAGCTTGAGAGCCTCCATCTAATAAAGCTCCGGCGAAATGAACCTGTCCGAATCTATCATGTACTTTGACTACAGCTGTGGCAAGTATGGATTGCTCATTATCACTGGTAATGTGATTTACTTGAGCGCTAAGAACTGGCTCAGTCTGTTGACTATGGGACTGATTCTGAGCTATGTACCTGTGAAATAAGGTGTGATGCGATTTAGAGCAAACTCCGCACTTAGAGGTTTTATGTCCCTGATGAAGACAGTTTATACATAGCCCTTTACCCTTGGAGAATTCGAACCGTTCCAGAACAGGCATTGCTGCAAACCCTTGACAGTTGACAATACTATGGTTAGAGTTGCAATACAGACAACTCGGATCAACTGAACTTGTAGATTTGGAACAGGCAAATGATGACCTTGTGAGTTTTCTAATTGGGATCTCAGGTTTTGGTTCAACTCTGGCTCTTGAGGATTCCTCTGCAGTCAGATGTTGATATCGCTTATTGAGATTTATAACGCAGTCAGACCACTTGGGCAAAACATCATAATCAAGTTGCTCTTCATATTTTGATTTTGTAATATAATCTACTTTAGATAGAACGAGATGAATGATCATTGCATTGGCTACATCCTTTTCATTACCCAATGACAAAATGGACTTAAAAATTGCCAAAGCCTTATCAATTATTGACCTCAAACAGCTGAGCGAGTGTATCGAAAAAAATAAGGCATTTATTGTCGTAAACATGGTGCAAACTTGCTAATGCTTTTGGATAATTTGCTGCTGACATTTGGTATGCTTGTACTGTACCTAACGCTTCATCTGATAGACATGAAATTAAATGATTAAATTTTTCATTGTCCGAGATCGAATTATCTGAATCTACCAAACTTTCAAATAAACTGATAAATTGCTTAAATTCAGCATGCTTCCCACTAAATGTAGGTAGTTTCAGTTTTGGTAAATTTGAATGGTGGCTAATATAGCTTGGCCCATTTTGGGTTTGTGATTTATTATCACTTGGAGCTAGAGCTGACATAAATAATGCTTTAGTTGTTACACAAATTTCTTCTAAACCAGATCGATTATCATTTTCAGGATCCAAAAAATCAATTTCTGATTGCAAACCCATTGCCTTTTCAATATAGGAATTTAACATATCTAATCGGCATTGCAGTTCAAACTGATTTTTTGATATAGAGCCAGATTCAAATTTATGTTTTATGCGGGAAATGTCCTCTGTTACCTTGTCTAAGCGAACAAACAGCTTGTTCAGCTTCGTGCTGCCGCAGTCGGGGTCATTGCCCTTTGAGCCTTTTTCGACAATAGTCGACTTCTGGTCTTTAGAGTCGTTTTTACTCATGATAGAAATTTTTTATGGTATAAGCCAAATTTTAAATGTATTTTCAAATAATAATAATTTGTTGTTTGTTTTGTTGTTTTTATTTTAATTTGTAATATTGTTCCGGTTTATTACTTTGAAGTGATAGAAGAACAGAAGAGCGGCAAATTGCAGTAAATTGCGATGTCAACAAAGAGGCCCTGAGCATCTAATGCACAGAGAGCGAAATATCGGAACGCAGCAAAGGAACACAAGGTATAGCAAGCGGTCGGATCAAAAGTAAGGTAGAAACATGCGAACGAAAGAGAGAGAATTTTTGCCGCCACTAGTTAAACCTATCTGTCCGCTTATTCCGTTTTGGTTATGTGCGAGGGTTGATTTAAACTTTTTTTTTGCAAGCGAGATGATTTTAATTTGTTTAAATGAATACTTTTGTGTTTTAATTTAATTTTTAGATATTTTAATTTATTTTATTTTATTTTAGCTCAGATTTTTTTTTTTTTGCTTCGAATTGTGTGCACACTTTTTAATAAGATATGATATCTCAATGCCAATACAAAAATGCAAGTACTTGAGCTGCCAATGCTTCAAGTCTACTTTTAAATTTTCTTTTGTTTTGGCACTGTTACCTGTTCATCAGACGAATCCACTTCCCTAGAATCCAAATCAATTTCCATTGGGTTGCAAGACACTCCAGATTACAAATGAGCTTGATTAAAGTGATTGGTTAATTCCAGCCACAGGTCACTCTCAGGCGAAGATTAGCCGCACCAAATATGCAATACTCAATGTATTGTGAACGCGACAAATGAAACTGGGGTGATACCGCGCAGCCAAGCAATTTTGACAATTTTATTTAATTATAAAATGTTTTAAACTTATATACGCAACAAGTTTAAAAAGACACTTTCCGATTGTCCCTGCTCGGGCGCCATGAACAATTTTCAAAACCGAAAATAATAATAACACGGATTTGTAGTATGTTAAGTAAATGAGCAATTTAATTATTGCTCTTTTTTAACGGAACTTCGCGGAACGTGAAAATAAGCTAGGCTGCTACGGATTGAAAGTAAACACCACCAAGTTCAATGATCCAAAAGAGAGTGAATTCTATTTTTGGCACAGGGAGAAGGCAAGAGCACAAAGTAAAGATTTACAGCTAGCTTATGCTAATTAACAGCGTTTCATTATGTGTTCAAGTTATACGTATGTATGTATACTACTTACTAGAAAAAAGCTACTACTTTATGTAAAAGGCTACTACTTAATATAAAAGTACATTTTTGTTATACTAGTAACTGACTCGGATCCAACAGTTGAGCTAATATTTTAGTTGTTAAATAGTTATTACTGATTTACAGAGGCGCAATGGGGCGTGTCCAAATTTTACAAAAACTTTGAGACACTGCAATATATATGTATGTTGTCGCAAAATTTGATGACTCTAGCTCTTATAGTTTCTGAGATCCAGGTGTTCATACAGACAGACAGACGGACAGACGGTCAGACGGACAGACATGGCTCAATCGACTCGGCTACTGATACTGATTCAGAATATATATAGTTTATTGGGTCGGAGATGCCTCCTTCTGCCTGTTACGCACATTTTTGTTCCGACAAACACAATAGACCATGAATTTTTTTAAAATCCATGGCCTAAAAATTTGGCGGAGATCAATTTTATACAGTGTTCGACGATACGCGCAATTTGAATTAACGAACAGAAAAAGAAGAACGCATAGACAAAGCAGAAGCGAAGTGTCGAAACTATTAGACTGAGCGAGAGGGCAATAGGTATTTGTATGCATTTCTAGCGTGTACCAAAACTTATTTCATGTGCTTCTTGTTGATTTTTTGGCACTAGCCAGGGTTATTCAGTGGCTGAGTGGATTATGTCTCGGACTGTAAGGCCAACAATGTTGTGTGGACCGTGTTTCGGGGTTCGATTGCTACCGCGATCGGCATGTGAAAGTTTTTGTTTTTCATTATTTTTCATTAAAATATTTTAAAGCTCAATAACATTGAAAAGGGGCGGCGGTGGTAGCCGGTTTTTTTAAGTTTTTGGTACGCAATATATGTAATTAGAACTTAGTTTTCTTTCGTTGGTACACAACAGCAACTCCAAATCTAATTGTATGTACATACATGCGTGCAATAATGTGTGTTGAAGTGGGATGCCAATACATACATGTGGATATGCAGACATGTATGTATGGGCGTCCCACTCGCACATTCACAACTTTCAAAGGGCTTGTAGTGAAAAGGTGGAACTATCGTCTGCTTACGATGGTGCCGGGCTGCCAGATCGGGCTCATATCGATGAGGCTGCGTCGCCACAGGCTTATGATCGCTGTTATGTTTGAGCATTCTAATTGAAAAATATTGAGAGCTAAACAAAATAACAATATCCAATAAGAACCATATTGAATTGCAAAGTCATAACAGGCCAAATACGGAAAGAGTGACGACATTGAAGAACGCATTGTTTAATTTTGGCTCGCGTCTTTTTGATGCGTGCTAAATATAATAATAATAGTAAACTTTATTTATAAATAATTAATATTATTTGTAACTATTATAATTTTATTGCATAATATAGTATGAAAACAATATGAGGAAAAACTATATTTTATTGAAATTTAATTAAATAATTTAATTTGTATGTAGCTGCTATATTACAGCCCGCTTGACTGCAACTTTTCTTTTCGTGTATTAGAATAAAATAAACATTAGAAACAAATAAACAAAATAAACAACTAATAAATGATAATTCATTCGCACCCGCCTAAACCGGGAGTTGAACACACACACACGCGCACTCTCTGACAGTCAATTTAATTTGCCGTCCGCTCTCTAACCACTCGGCCATTGCCTCACTCCATGACCCATCGGCAAAGCTGCATTGTGAACCAATTCTGTTACCATACAATGCAAATAAAAAGTTTAAAATGCTGTGTGTCTGACCCTAGATTGGAACCTCGGTATGCTTGTGTAAATTAGATCTGCTTATGTATATATGTTCAAAATGAGTTTAATTAGTATCATATCTCACTTATTAATAGTCCGATTTAAATGAAATTTTCACATAACGCCCGTGGCAAGGTATTTGTCATGTAAGATATACAACTTTGGTTGTTGAGCTAATATTGTAGTTGTTAAATAGTTATTACTGATTTACAGAGGCTGAAAGGGGCGTGTCCAAATTTTACAAAAACTTTGAGACACTGCAATATATGTATGTTGTTGCAAAATTTTTTGACTCTAGCTCTTATAGTTTCTGAGATCCGAGGGTTCATACAGACAGACAGACATGGCTCAATCGACTCGGAGATGCCTCCTTCTGCCTGTTACGCACATTTCCGTTCCGACAAACACAATAGACAATGAATTTTTTTTAAATCCATGGCCTAATGAATTTTTTTAAAATCCATTGCCTAAAAATAGAAAAAACCACAGTCGCGCTGCACGCGACAGTGGGATACCCTTCGACCTATGTTTCGGTGTAGTTTAATTTGTTTATTTATTTATTTATTTATTTATTTATTTAACGTCAACTAAGCCAGTCGACTTGCATATTTAAAATAAAATTAGATAAAATTAAGATTAAAAATATAAAAAAATTTAAATTAATTAAGATTATATATTTTTAAATTTAGGCTGGGGAATATAAAACAAGAATTAACGATCCAGCATTTGCTGCAATGGATTGGGGAAAACCCAGTAAAACCCAATCAGATCGGTAGATTAATTTTAGTTATTAGAATGAGGTGTTAATTCATTAAGGATAGACAATTTAACAGAGTGCAGGGAGGACTCTGAGTTGAAAACTCTAGACAGTCTATTGTAGTCAGCACAGAGAACTCGGAAAGGGTCATGCAAGCTGTAATTATTAGGACAGAAGGCTAAAGAAAGTGGCCTAAAATTACGAGTAACTCTAGAAGGAATACAGAAATTGATTAGGTTAAGTAGAGTGGGGGAATCTATATCGTACTTTATTAGTTTTACGATAAACATAACACCTAACATAATACGACGGTTAGTTAAAGAAGGTAGGTTAATTAGAAGGAGTCTACTAGAATATGGTGGTAAGTCAACACCCGAAACCCAATTAAAACTACGCAAGGCAAAGAGTAGGAACTGCTTTTGAACAGACTCAATTCTATCTTGGTGAATATGGTATTGCGGCGACCACACGCAAGACCCATATTCAAGGATTGAACGAACAAGAGAAGTATAAAGCAACTTTGTCGTATAAGGATCCTCGAATTCTTTGGCCCATCTTTTGATGAACCCAAGTAGTCGAAATGCCTTATTGACAATTTGTGTTATGTGACGATCAAATTTCAATTTATGGTCAAAGAGGATACCCAAATCCATTACTTCAGATATTCTTAAGAGTGGGGTTAAGTTAAGATTATAGTTGATGACATGATAGTTACCTCTGTAAAATGACATAACCTTGCACTTCAAACAGTTTAGATGTAGTAGATTATGTCTACACCAAGCAAAAAACAAATCAAGATCTGTTTGAAGAAGGTTATTAATAGGATCACTATGTGTCAAACAGAGTTTCACATCATCAGCATACATAAGAAGGTTAGAGTGAAGAAGTATAGAAGGAAGATCGTTAATAAAAAGGTTAAATAGCAAAGGCCCAAGGTGGCTACCCTGAGGAACACCAGAAGTGACTAAGATCGGCTTAGAAAGACAGTCTTTAAAAGAAACTCGTTGATACCTATTAGTTAAATAATCGGAAATCCACAAAAGGAGCTTTTGAGGAAAACCCATCAAATTTAACTTTTGGATTAAGAGTCTATGATTTACGGAGTCAAATGCTTTACTGAAGTCAGTATAGACCACATCAGTTTGCATTTTATTCCGAAATCCTAAATTGATGTGAGAGGAAAATTCTAAAAGATTAGAAGCTGTAGATCTTGCCTTAATAAACCCATGTTGACAGGGTGAAATTATTGATTTACACATAAAAGTTAACTGAGCCGTAAAATTTTTTCAAAAATTTTAGGAATAGCGGACAATTTGGAAATACACCTATAGTTCTTCACATCATGGTTAGAACCACTTTTGTGAAGAGGAATGGAAAAAGAGTTTTTCCAAATAGGTGGAAAATAACTATTTGCTAGTGACAAGTCAAGCAGCTTATGAATAGGCCGGAGAATTGAATCAGCACAATATCTAAGCACACATGCTGGAACTCCGTCAGGGCCAGGAGAGAAAACGGGTTTTAATGATTTAAGGTCACTAAGTAAAGACGTTTCGTCAATAGAAGGACAGAAGAAAGTGTTAAAATTTTGTATAATATAAGGGTATGGATGTAATGGGAAACTGTTAGGTTCAGTTGAATAAGTTGATTGAAAAAAGTCTGCAAACAAATCGGCGGCAGCCTGATCATCAGTTGCTTCCTTATTTTCATATGATAGTACAGAAGGAAATCTACTTGATTTACGTTTTAAATTGACAAAGTTGTAAAACTGCTTTGGGTCCTGAGCAAACTGCAAACGGCAGCGACACAAATACTTTTTATAACAGTTAGCATTCAGAGCAATAAAGTTTGCTCTTGCAACAGTATAACGCGTAAAATCAGAAGGATTACAAGTAATTTTAAATTTTTTAAAATACCGGGATTTCAAATTTTTCAACCTTACTAGCTCACGTGAAAACCAAGGAGGCCTGTTGGACTTTACAGGAAAAGTAACAGGAACACATTGATCAAAAAATGAGTTCATAGAGGAATAAAAAAATGAAATGCATGTATTTAGATCAGAGCATGAATAAAAAGATGACCAATCATGTTCCAAAATTAAATAATTCAATTTTTCAAAATCGGTCTTACGGAAACAACGTGATTTTACTTTAGGGGAAACAGTTGCAGTTTGCGTAGAACTCGGCATAGTTAGAACTAGGTCTAATGTAGGATGATAGGGATCTTCGGGAAGAACTAAGGGATTGATTCTAGAGATAGTATTTACTAGAATGTCGGAAGAGAAAACTAAATCAAGCATTCTACCACTACAGTTAGGAACAATATTTAGTTGATAAAGAGATAGCTCCGAAAGGCCACTTAAAAAAGAATTAAATAAAGAAGGCACCAATAAATCAGATTGAGAAGACCAAGTAACTTCTGGTAAGTTGAAATCACCAAAAACTAGCATGTAGTCTCTATCAGATAGTTTGGAGGCGACGGATTGGATAGATGAAAGATGGTTCAGGTAGATAGAAATATCAGATGAGGGAGGAATATAAGAACAGGTAACATAAATTGAGATTTGATACATTGTTATTTTAACACATACAAATTCTAAGAGAGAACTATGGTCTATCGAAATTAGTTCGGAAGAAAGATCAGATTCTACAGCTATAAGAACAGATTCTACAGATTCTACAGCTATAAATATGTTAAATTCATAAACATATACAAATGCGCATGCTTTTAAATTATTGCCGACAGATGGCGCTCGCGCTTTGCGCTCGCCCGCCTCCTTTGTTAGCTGATACAAGCACTTGATTTTAGGCACATACTTTCTTAAATAACTCCTGTGTTTATTGTCCGATCGGGTTGCAATTTCGAGAATACGTAGATATTTTAATGAGCTTAGTATATGTTTAAGTCAGAAAGTTGTATCTTTTATACAGCGGTTACAAATTAAGTTCAAAAATTAAATTGTTGATTTGCGGGGGCGGTGGGCGTGGCACCTAACATTTGAAATAAACTTGAACAGCTTATAGTACACAGGAGTCTTCCTGCCAAATTTGGTAACTCTAGCTTTTATAATAGCTGAGATCTGTGCGTTCACACAGACAGACGGACAGACAGACAGACATGGCTCAATCGACTCGTCTTGTGATGGTGTGCAAGAATATATATACTATATGGGGTCTCCGACGCCTCCTTCTGCCTGTTACATACATTTGCACAAAGTTAGTATACCCTTTTTTGATCATTTTCAATGGTCGAAGGGTATAAATACTATTCAACGCTCACTGCCTGACAGGCTGTTTTATGATTTTATGACAGTCTATTAGGAAGAAAAGTATTAATGGAAAACAACGGTTGTATAGATTATTTTAGAAAAGAAACAATTATTAATGGAAGAACATTCCTTTATAAAGAACTTGAGCTTTGTGACGGAAAATCGTCAAATAATGTTGAATCAATTTTAAATGAAAAACACTTTACAGCCGAAATAAACTACACATTGCACAATGACATAAACTCAGACCACACATAACTACTAGATTATTTAAACAATGAAGAAAAATATAGACTTACACAATTACTTAAAGAATTCAAAGATGTTCAGTATTCTGATAAGGAAGACCTAACTTTTACAAGCATCATACGCCAAGAAGTTAAAACAGTTCACGAAAACCCAGTATACAAAAGACCCTATTCATATCCTTTTGCTTATGGAACAAGAAGATAATAAACAAATTATACTCCAAAGCGACTCCCCCTATTGTAGTCCTTTATGGATTGTTCCCAAAAAGATAGACGCATCTGGCAAACCAAACTTCAGGTTGGTCGTCGACTATCGAAATATAAATGAAATATCCATAAATGATAAATTCCCAATTCCAAACATGGATGAAATATTAGGCAAGTTAGGGAAATGCCAATACTTCACAACAA
Organism: Zaprionus camerounensis; assembly: GCA_018904165.1. Taxonomy (NCBI): domain Eukaryota; kingdom Metazoa; phylum Arthropoda; class Insecta; order Diptera; family Drosophilidae; genus Zaprionus; species Zaprionus camerounensis. The sequence goes on from JAEIFS010000282.1 coordinate 82,620, forward strand.
TCGACTTAGCGAATCAAAATGGACCCTCAATCCATACCAAAAACTGCTTTCTCAACTAAACATGGTCACTACGAGTAAACACGCATGCCATTTGGTTTAAAAAATGCACCAGCAACTTTCCAACGTTGCATGAACTTCGTTCTTAAAGACCTCATTAACAAACTATGCCTCGTATATTTAGATGATGTTATCATCTACTCAACATCCCTGACTCAACACCTGAACTCACTAAAAAGACTTTTTCAGAAACTTAAAGAGGCAAATCTTAAGATCCAGTTAGGCAAGGCGAATTATTGAAAAAACAAAACTTTTTATAAATTTAAAAGATTCCATTGACCAAGTAAACATCAAAATAATTTACTTAAACTAAAATCACTATAAAATATACTGAAATGACTCTCCCAATAGCAAAAGACTTCTCAATAAAATACTTTCTAAACCACACTAGCGTAATTTACATAGATAATGACAGTGATTTTTTCGTTCTTCAAAACGCATACCACGAAACTATTAACCCACACAGTAACGTAAAAATCTTAAAAAGTATAAATAAACTAAAGAACATTAACTCTTACGCTGAATTCAAGGAATTTATTAATATTTAAGCCATAAAATTACTGCACCCTGGTATCGAAAAAATGATACGACTCTTTAAAGAAACTCACTATTTTCCCAACTATAACAAATTAATTCAAAATATCATTAATGATTGCGAATTCTGCAATCTTGCAAAAACAGAACACAGACCAACAAAACTTGCTTTTGAAATAACCCCAATGATAAATAACCGAAGAGAACTTTACGTAATTGAATTTTATGCTATTGACAATGAACCATATTTATTCTGTATTGACGTTTATTTAAAATTTGCATCACTTATAAAAACGAATAGTAGAGATTGGCTAGAAGCCAAAAGAGCCCTAACTAGAATATTTAACGACATGGGAAAACCACAAAAAATTAAAGCAGACAAAGACTCGGCGTTCATGAGTAACTCTTTTAAGGTTTGGCTGAATAACGAAGATTTACAATTAGATATTACCACGAGCAAAACAGGAATAGCAGTTGTAGAACGTCTTCATAAAACAATAAATGAAAAGATCCGAATTATTAATACCGAAAATAATACAGAAAATAGGGAAACAAGAATAGAAACAATTTTATACACATACAACCAAACTAAATATAATATAACCGGACAAATACCAGCTTACATACTACTCTACGCAGGAACACATATTTATGACTCTCACAAAATTAAAGAAAACAAAATTAACAAACTTAATGAGAACCGAAAAAATTATGAAAATTGTCGAAAATCATCGTTTGTTACCAATGCATACATGTCAACTGATTGAATGCTATGAATATGTTATGTTAAGTTTATAACAGAATACTGCTAAATGTTGGTTCTTTCTAATAAACATTCACACAATGAAGACGTACGCGCATTTCTCTTTTTATTTTATGACTCTCCGCGTCCGGTCTACTGCTGCGGCAACAAACACAAACCAATAGGTTATGGGCCCAGGTTTCGTCCTAGCCTAGATGGAGGTCTTATAAACTTAAAAGTGTTTATGTGGTGAATGAAAAAATAGTCACGGATTATTTTTGGGACAATTAGAAAAACAGTAAATTGCGACGGGAAAACAAGATGAGTTCGTTGTACCAGATCGAGAAGCTGGAGGCGAATAACTATGACTCATGGTGTATCCAAATGAAGTGCGAGAGGTGCATCAGCCGACTGGACCTGTGAGGATGGTGTCATTATACAAGAAGTTGCTAGGATTGCGCATGTCTGAGGGTCAGAGCATGACTGGATATTTGAGTAATTTCTGCGAGATCGTCGATCAACTAGCTGGAGTTGGAATCACGATGAATGACGAGTTACAGGCAATCGTGTTACTTTCAAGTTTGCCAGTTGAGTATGAGAATTTCGTTGTCGCCATTGAGACGCGCGACAGTTTGCCGACGTTCGAAATTCTGTGCATAAAACTCAAGGAAGAAGGCGAGAGGAGAGAGTATACGGAAAGGCATACAGAAAATTCAACGGGATTTTCTGCGACGCAAAACTGTGCGAAGCTCGCTACAAAGAAGAAACAACGAAGTGTCGTCTGTTATAGGTGCGGCGAAAAAGGGCACATAAAAGCGAATTGTCGCAAGGCGGCGAATTCACAGAATGATGATGGCAAAGCAGTGTCGGTAACAGGCGGGAAACAGCAGTTCAGCTTATTAAATGCATTGGATGGCAGCAGCTTTAAAAAGTTCAAATGGATTTTGGACAGTGGAACAACGAGTCATATGTGTTGCGAGAGGCAGATGTTCACAAAGTTTGAGAAGCATACGGAAATGATCGGTTTGGCGGATGCTGGATTTTTGCAAGCAGAAGGCATAGGCACTGTGCAGCTGCAAACTGAGTCGTATACAGTAGAGCTACTCAATGTCTTATATGTTCCCAAACTGAAGGGGAATTTTTTAAGTGTGAGCTATGCGGTCGCAAACAAATGCACTGTTAATTTTGACGCAAAAAATGCGAAAATTATGCGAAACGGAAAATGTATTCTGAAAGTTAACAGAGCTGGAGGTCTATACACGATAGAATGCAAACATAACAGATGTTATGCAGCTGTTAACGAGGATGCGTTGCTTTGGCATAAACGGTACGGACATTTGAATTACGCAAGTCTTATGGATATGGTCAATAAAGGATTAGTTCGAGGAATGGATAAGATTGATGTCACAAAGAACACATCATGCAAGACGTGTATGATCAGTAAAGTGCATGTGCAGCCCTTTCCGCAAGCGAGCTAAAGTCGTGCGCAGGAACTTCTGGAATTAGTGCATACGGATGTATGTGGTCCATTCGAAACTCAATCAATTGGCGGATCCAGGTATTTTCTGACGTTCATAGACGATATGTCACGACGGACATATGTGTATTTCCTTAAGGGCAAGGATGAGGTCTTGGACAAGTTTATGGAGTACAAAAATCTAGTGGAGCGGCAGACGGGAAAAACGCTGAAATGCGTACGAAGTGATAATGGACGAGAGTATGTTAACAAGAAATTCGATGAATATTTCAAGGAAATGGGAATTGCACGGCAGTTGACAGTGGCTTATACTCCACAACAAAATGGTGTGGCTGAACGCGCCAATCGGACGTTGGTGGAAATGGCCAGATGCTTATTGGTACAGTCAGGATTAGGTCAAGAATTATGGGCAGAGGCAATATACACAGCGGTGTATTTACGAAACCGTTCGCCCACTAGGTCATTGATCGGAAGGACACCAATGGAAGCATGGACTGGTAAGAAACCAAATATCAGTCATCTAAAAGTTTTTGGTTCATTCGTTGAGGAAAGTAGTCGAGAAACGAGACGTGGTGTTTGACGAGCTCGGACTGAAGCAGTCAGGAAGGGAATGGAACCATAAGCTGGATAGCGTGTTACGGAAAATTGGATTTGTACCGTGTGACTGGGAATGTTAATTCTACGTGAGGGAGAAACTGGCGCTATTAATCTTGATAGTTCGCAGTATATCAAGGATTTACTGAAGCGATGCGGTATGGAGAGCTGCAGCCCGTCAGCTACGCCATTAGAAGAGGGGCATCAGGTGTTGTGCGAGAAACAGGAGGCAAGAGGTGACTTATCGCTAATCCTGGTATATGTTATAGCATGCAAATCTAAGGTGGACTTTATCAACATAAAGTCGGGCATTTCAAAGGCTTTTGAATGCGTTGATAAAGGTCCGTTGGACCTATTTCTGGGAATGGAAATTCTACGTGAGGGAGAAACTGGCGCTATTACTCTTGATAGTTCGCAGTATATCAAGGATTTACTGAAGCGATACGGTATGGAGAGCTGCAGGCCGGCAGCTACGCCATTAGAAGAGGGGCATCAGGTGTTGTGCGAGAATGCTCAATGCACAACGATTGACGTAACTACGTATCAATCAATGGTTGGAGAGCTGATGTGGCTGGCTCTTACAACACGACCAGATATTTTGCATTCGTCGCAAAATTGGCTCAACGTAATCAGGAACCCCATAGTGAGCATCTTGCAGGCGTGAAGCATGTTCTAAGCATGTTATCTGGCATCAACAGTAAAGTACAGGCTACACTACAGGAAGTGTGGGAAACCATTTGAAGGTTTTGTTCACGCAGATTGGGGCGGCGACAAGGTCGACCGAAAATCCTATACTGGCTACATATATTTTTTATATATATTAGCTGGTGTATATATATATTAGCTGGTGGTCCGATTTACTGGAAATCGGAGAAACCACGGAGCGTGGCACTTAGCAGCACTGAGGCTGAATACATGGCGTTATCAGCGGCGTGCAAGGAAGCTTTGGTAATGCGCAGGCTTATCGTTGAAGTCGGTTGCGGTATAGATGGAACTCCAACAGTTGTAAATGGTGACAACTTGAGTGCGCAGTAATTGGCCAAGAATCCTGTACATCATTCACGCAGCAAGCACATTGATATAAGATATCATTTTGTGCGACAGATCATCAAGGAAGGGCATGTTATGTTGCAGTACGTTTCGACAAATAATATGATCGCAGATATACTAACCAAGAACTTGTCGAAAAAGAACCATATTGAGTTTACAAAATTGTTAAATTTAAAGTAACTTTTGTAAACATGCTTGCATTGAGGAAGGGTGTCGAAAATCATCGTTTATGTTACCAATGCATGCATGTCAGCTGATTGAATGCTATGAATATGTTATGTAAAGTTTATAACAGAATACTGCTAAATGTTCGTTCTTTCTAATAAACATTCACACAGTGAAGACGTCCTGGCTACTGCTGCGGCAACAAACACAAACCAATAAAGTTGACACAAAATATAGATAAGCCCCTATAACGCGCTCGAAATCAAAAAATCCCTATAGGAAAACAGGCAGAATAGAACAACTTGATGAAAAATATTATAACGAGTAAAGTAGTAGTAAAAGTAAATTTAAAAAGAAAAAAATATTAATAACAGAAAATATTTACAGCCGACTTACACCCAATCATCGGACTCATAATTATTATAATAACTCTTCTGATGACACAAACTATAGCAGGAACAATCAAAATAAACCCTATCGAAAACAATCAGGGATTCATTCTATTTGAATCAGGAACGATAAAACTCCCTATTACATTCATGCACCATTGTCTGACAGTTAACATAACATAAATTGAAGAAACATATAACACTCTTATTAAAGAAAGCAAGCAATTTAATAACATAACACAAATAAATAATCTTATTAAAAAAATGAAAAGGGACATGAACGGAATACGTATAACAAAACGCAATAAACGAGGACTGCTCAACTTTGTAGACTCTACTTACAAATAGCTTTTTGGTACACTAGACGAAGACGACAGACAAAATTCTGAAAACCAAATTTCATCCCTATCCCAAACCAGCGTTCAGATTAGCACTCTAAATTACGTTAATGATAACCTTAATAACGGTATTCAAATGATAAATACCCACTCAGAATCAATAAAAAAGAACAAAAATCTCCCTTTTAATATTGAATATCGAACATTTCACTGAGTACATTGAAGACATCGAAGACACCGAAATGGGTTCACAATTAACCCGATTAGAAATATTCAATGCAAAACTTCTTAGGCAGGATAACCTTGGTAACGTTAACTACAAAAACTTAATGGACATAAAAACTTCTGCCTGGTATAATACAGATACTAACGAAATTTTCCTAATATCTCATATTCCCACAAACACAGTTGAACAGCCTAGTTTTCTTATCACCCCTTACCCAGAAAATAATGGGCAAAGTATTAACGAAAATTTAGAATGCAAATTCTATCTACACAATAATAATGTTATAAATACACAAACAAAAAATACAAACGCTACAGTCAGGTGCTGACTGTATAAGGCCATGGATTATCTTACTATACCGTAAAAAAAGTTTGTTAATAACAGAATAGAATCGCCGCTCGAATTTTTCACCGATTATCAAAAATAATCAGTACCTAGGGAACACCAAGTGGTAGCTACTGCAAATGTTATGGATTTAGTTGTTCTTAAAAAGTTAAAGTTTGGTGACCTACGAGTCGACTTGAGATGTTCTGCGCAACTTAAATGTTCCCCAAATTAATTAATTTCTGCAATCTGCAGACATAGATAACTTATTTATTTTCGGATATTTATAAAAACTCGCAATGAAAATTCCGCTTTATTTGGATTAATATTAAAAATTTGGCGGAGATAAATTTTATACAGTTTACGACGCCACGCGCAATTTGAATTAACGAACAGAAGAAGAAGAACGCATAGACAAAGCAGAAGCGAAGTGTCGCAACCATTAGACTGAGCGAGAGGGCAATTGGTATAAGTATGCATTTCTAGCGTGTACCAAAATTTATTTCATGTGCTTCTTGTTGATTTTTTGGCACCATCTAGAGTTGTTCAGTGGCTGAGTAGATAATGTCTCGGACTGTAAGGACAATAATGTTGGCCGTGTTTCGGGGTTCGATTGCTACCACGATCGGCATGTGAAATTTTTTGTTTTTCATTATTTTTCATTAAAATATTTTAAAAGCTCAAAACATTGAAAAGGGGCGGTGGCGGTAGCCGGTTTTTTTAAGTTTTTGGTACGCAATATATGCAATTAGAACTTAGTTTTCTTTCATTGGTACACAACAGCAACTCCAAATCTAATTGTATTGTACATAAGTATGTACATACATGCGTGCAATAATGTGTGTTGAAGTGGGATGCCAATACATACATGTGGATATGCACACATGTATGTATGGGCGTCCCACTCGCACATTCACAACTTTTAAAGGGCTTGTAGTGAAAAGGTGGAACTATCGTCTGCTTATGATGGTGCCGGGCTGCCAGATCGGACTCATATCGATGAGGCTGCGTCGCTGTTATGTTCTAACATTCTAATTGCAAAATATTGAGAGCAAAACAAAATAACAATATCCAATAAGAATCATATTGAACTTCATAACAGGCAAAATACGGAAAGAGTGACGACATTGAAGAACGCATTGTTTAATTTTGGCTCGCGTCTTTTTGATGCGTGCTAAATATAATAATAATAGTAAACATTATTTATAAATAATTAATATTATTTGTAACTATTATAATTTTATGGCATAATATAGTATGAAAACTAATTGTAGTCGGGCGAAGATCGTGAATCTATAAATCACCCCAATCCAAGGCGGAACAGCATACGCTAATGGATGCATTGCCAGGGGGTAGCCTGGTCTCTAGTATGCGGACTCTGGATACCTGTCGCCCTCCAGTTTCATTCAGACTTCCCACGGCACGCGGGCTATGTCGTGGGTGACCTTCCCTTCCCGCCTACTCGTGGGACCAAATTTTATGGAACTTAATAACAAAACAGAGAAGTCTGATGCGGCTTTGATAGCATCAATCCAGGGTGAATCCAGGGCCCTCACGGCCGACCCCAACACCAGCACTGCAGCTATTGGGCTGCTGGCTTCCACCCCCAATACTACGGGTTTCGACTCTTGTATATCTGGGGACTCGGATAGGCCACGAACTCCCTTGGACACTGAGTTCGCTAGTGCTGCTTTCTCGTCCAACAACTGCTCAGGCATGCAGCAAAACGTCGAGGTGATGTCCTCTGACGCTGAAGCTGACGGTGACCTGATCAGCTTTGCTGACGACGCTTCCGTGGCCTCTCAGAGGTCAGGCCTCACGGAAGCAGGCTCCCAAATCCAGACGCTGCGACTGGACTCGGGGAACGCCTTTGTCAAAATGAAGACCCGCGAGAAGAAGCTATTCAAAGCTGCACTCGCAAAGGGTTCGAGCAGAGCAGAGGCTCTTGCTATCGCCACTGCGCCCCCGCGGAAACCAAGGCTAAGCGGACGCGTGCTGACGATACTTTCCCCGAACCCCAAGGGGTCCTCTAAGAAGCCCAAAAGACTCATGTGGAGTCCACAAAGCCACTCTTCAGCCAAGTGGCAAGCAGAGTGAAACTGGGCTTCACTTCGGCTGATCCCACTAAACCCCTTTCACCGGAGCAGTTGGCTACGGTGAAAGAAAGCATCCTGAAGGCAATGTCGCTGCCCTCCACATCGGCTGCCGGTCCAGGTTTCGAGGCCTGTATACCTCGAAATGAATGGCTGCTCCTTGTGTGTGAGGATAGCATCACCGCTGAGTGGGTCAGGGGAGCTGTTGGACATATCAGGTCCATCAGCTGCCTTGATGTCAAACTGTTGGAGGAACCTGAGTTCCCAAGAGCTCACCTCATTAGAGGTTACTTCCCCAACAGTGCTGAACTCCCACCCGCCTCAATTTTGGGACAATTGGACAACCAAAATTATGAACGCTTCTCAACGAAGCTGTGGCGGGTGGTTCAACACAGCCTTAACTGCAAAACGGCGCACCTCGCGATGATGGTCAACGAGGCGTCGTATAAGGTCCTGACGGATCTTAAGGGTAACGTGAAATACCGGTTCACCAGGGTGAAACTTATCCTTAAGAACTCCGCCGTCAGGGTCTCTCCCACTCCTGCCCTATCCCCCTCCCCATCTCCAACCATTCCCCCCCCTATCAGCGCTCCTCCGGCGGCGGCAACGGTGGCCCCTTCCGGAGTGACAGCAGTGGCTGCCGCTCCGATGTAGTCTACTAGTGCCGCAGCCGCAGTGGCGCCGATAACTGTGGCACCCAAACCCCCAGTCAATGTGGTGACTGCCCCCAAGCCCACAACGGGCCGCACGAGGCCGGTGGTTGGCAACAGGCACCCCCTCGTCCCGTCAAGGCCCAGTGCAGTGCGGAAACCACCTGCAGGGGTACCTTCGAAGTCCGGGGTCGCTAGGCGACCTCCCCCGAGTAGTTCCTCCAGACTGCCGAAGGGCATCCTTGTCACCAAAGCCCTAAAGGAGGATGCCGAGCGCCATTAAGGTGCTCCAGGCGAACCTGCACCACGCCAGAGGAGCGTCCGCCACCCTGTGCAGGGTCGTCTGTGAAGACTCAATCAACCTGGCTCTCGTCCAAGAGCCATGGTTGATCGGTGGCCACATCCGTGGACTATCGTGCGGATCATGTAAGTTATTATATGACCGTATGGGTGGTGCCCCTCGCACCGCTATTGTTGTAAATAACGATGTGAGATACTTCCCTTTACCTAATTTCATCCACAGAGACCTGGTGGCAACGGCTATTGAGGTAGCCACGGCCGATGGTGTCCGGGAGGTAGTGATCGCCTCTGCCTATTTCCCGGGCGACGTGGATGACGTTCCCCCCACAGAGGTGCGGCGGCTAGTGGACTTCTGCCGCCTACACAACAAGCCGCTTGTGATCGGCTGTGATGCAAATGCGCATCACACGATCTGGGGAAGCAGCGACGTCAATAAGCGTGGTGAGTCCCTTTTAGAGTATCTATTGTGCTGTCAATTAGATGTCGCTAACATAGGGTGTAAGCCTACCTTTATTAACGCCATTAGGGAAGAGGTTCTGGACCTTACCCTAGTCAGCAACTCTATTGCGAGTTCGCTGGTGGGTCACAGACGAAGCTACTTTGTCGGACCATCAGCACATTAGGTTCGACCTCCCTGTCCAAGTCGAGATCCGCCAGAACTCCTTCTGTCCCAAAAAGACAAACTGGGAACTCTTCAAAGCCTCTGTGGCTTTCAAAGCAGACTCGTTGATCAGCAACCCCAATTCTATCAGTGAGATAGAACTTGCTGCCAACATGCTTCAAGATGTGCTAATCACATCCTTCGAGGACAGCTCTGTTCGGAAGACCCTAAAAGTCAACCGTAAAGTTCCATGGTGGAACGAGGAACTGGTTGCTCAAAGAAGGAAGGTTAGAAGCCTATTCAACAAGGCCAGATCTAACCGTGTCAATTGGGACGTCTATAGGGACGCTCTCACTAATTATAACAAGAACATTAGACGTGTTAAGCGCGATACGTGGCGCAGCTACTGTGGTAGCATTGAATCGTTGCCTGAGGCAGCGAGACTCCACAAAGTATTGGCCAAAGGGTCGTCTAATGGGATAGGGCTTCTTAAAAGAGCAGATGGCTCTTTCACTCAAGATCGCAGGGAAGCACTTGACCTTCTGCTACAAGTCCACTTCCCAGGTTCTGTGGCGAACCCAGATCTATCCAGTCACGATGACGCCACCTTGTCACCGGACTCTCGTGGGTCCAGTCTATCAGGAACCATCTTCGACCCTGAAAAGGTCAAATGGGCTGTAGATTCCTTCGCTCCCTTCAAAGCCCCAGGGGGCGATCAAATTTTTCCAGCCCTCTTACAAAACAGCCTGGATCACATTCTTGATCCGCTGGTCGGCCTTCTTAGGGCTAGTCTCACTTGGGGTTACATACCCATCTCTTGGAGGAGAGTCAATGTGGTATTCATTCCCAAACAGGGGAATCGTCCCCCTGATCAGCCTAAGTCATATCGGCCGATCAGTCTTACTTCCTTTCTGCTAAAGACGGCGGAAAGGCTCGTAGACCTGCACATTCGGTGCTCTCTGCAGAAAACTCATCCTCTGCACCCCACGCAGTTTGCGTATATAGCCGGAAGATCGACGGAGGTCGCTCTCCACAAGCTGGTTGGTAATATCGAAAGAGCCCTCGCATCCAAGAACATTGCTCTGTGCTCCTTTCTTGATATAGAGGGTGCTTTCGATAATACCGGCTACGGGTCTATTTCTGCTGCGCTGGAGCGCAGAAATATCGCCCGCCCCCTAATCCGATGGATTGATGCTATGCTCAAACACCGGACTATTTCCTCTACATTGGACTCTACGACCGCTTTTATTAGTGCGGTGAAGGGATGTCCCCAGGGAGGGGTCTTATCCCCCTTACTCTGGTCCCTAGTAGTTGATGAACTACTGAGCATCCTTGCAGAACAGGGCGTGGTAGCAATCGGCTACGCTGACGACCTGGCTATCGTAGTGAACGGGAACTTTGCCAACACCGTGACAGAGCTGATGCAATCTGCTCTGAACACGGTTTGTAGATGGTGCGAAGATGTTGGTCTGAGCATCAATCCACAAAAGGCAATTATCGTTCCCTTCACTAAGCGCCATTCCGTTGACATAGGACAATTGCACATTGGCGGCTCTCCCGTGGGACTTTCCAGCGAGGTTAAATATCTAGGGGTAACTCTCGATAAAAGACTGAACTGGAACTCCCATTTAAACAACACCCTATCAAAGGCAACTCATGCCATGTGGGCCTGCAGAAGATTCTTTGGCAGGATCTGGGGTCGCAAATCTTGCACCATTCGGTGGTTATTTGAGATGATGGTAAGACCCATCGTTACCTACGCTGCCATTGTATGGTGGCCAAAGGTTACGCAGATCACTGCCATCAACAAATGCACTAAACTGCATAGGCTGCTTTGCCTGTCTTTAACGGGTGCACTTCGCACCTGTCCCACAGCAGCAATGGAATCAATATTGAATTTGACTCCTCTGCATATTCAAATACAAGAAGTCGCCGCTAGTAGTCTTCTTAGAATCAAGTTTCAATCTGGGCTTCTAGTTACCGAATCGGGGCACGCTAGACTTATCAAAGACATTCCTGGCTTAGAGATCTGCTCTAGATCAGATTCTATGACCAAGGAACTCTTCTTTGGTGCAAAATTTAGAACCCTCATCCCGGACCGGAGGGACTGGGATGCTGGCAACCCCATCAGTGACCCTCACGGTATACACTGGTATACCGACGGGTCAAAGACTGATCAGGGGGTTGGAGCTGGAATACATGGTCCCAACTCCAAAACCTCGATTGCTATGGGCAAGTGGCCCACAGTTTTTCAATCCGAGGTTCATGCCACCGAGTTCTGCTGTCATCTTATTCTTGAGAAGGGGATCAGAGGAGCGAATATCTACATCTTCTCGGATAGCCAAGCTGCCATACTAGCCCTCTCCTCAAAAAGAGTAGGTTCATGTATGGTGGCTGACTGTTGGAACTGCCTTCAGAGGCTTTCCAATATGAATAAAGTTACCCTTCTATGGGTACCTGGTCACTCTGGTTTCCAGGGCAACGAGCTAGCGGATGAACTAGCGAGGGCGGGGTCATCAGCCCCTCTGCATGGCCCCGAACCCTTCTGTGGCGTGGGGTGGTCAACTATTTCATCCCTTGTGAAAGCATGGGCGGTTAGGTTGACCGAACGCTACTGGTTCTTCCAATCAGGGATGAGGCAGGCTAGAGAGCTTACGAATCCCTCGGTTAAGCGAAGAACAAACTTACTCTCTAGGAGAGATATCTATCTCCTTGTTGGTTACCTTAGTGGCCACCATTTGGTGAACTACCACCTCACAAAAATGCGTCTGTCCTCTGATGCAGAATGCAGGCTCTGTAAAGAGGACGACGAAACCACTAAACACATCCTGTGTGATTGTCCAGCCTTGGTTTGGATTAGGAGGAAACATCTGCACGTGGAAACCGCAGTTCCCGAGCACATTGTCCGTTCCTCGACAAAAGACCTGTTATGCTTCATCAGGGAAGCGGAACAGCTTTTGTCATGTTAGGGAGAGCATTCTAGGTACAAAAGATCGTTCTGGTCGCAGTGCCTCGCCCCTTCTCTACTGGGAGACTCCCTCTCCAAATAATAATAAATAAAATAGTATGAAAACAAAATGAGGAAAATCTATATTTTATTTAAATTTAATTAAAAAATTTAATTTGTTTGTAGCTGCTATATTACAGCCCGATTGACTGCAACTTTTCTTTTAGTTTATTAGAATAAAATAAATAAACAAAATAAAATAATTAATAAATGATAATTCATAATTCGCACCCTCTCACAGTCAATTTAATTTGCCGTCCGCCACTCTAACCACTCGGCCATTGCCTCACTCCTTAGCCCATCGGCAAAGCTGCAGTGTGAACCAATTCTGTTACCATACAATGCAAATAAAAAGTTTAAAATGTTGTGTGTCTGACGCTAGATTCGAACCTCTGCTTAAGTATATATGTTCAAAATGAGTTTAATTAGTATCATATCTCACTTATCCGATTTAAATGAAATTTTCACATAACGCCCGTGGCAAGGTATTTGTCATGTAAGATATACAACTTTGGTTGTTGAGCTAATATTGTAGTTGTTAAATAGTTATTACTGATTTACAGAGGCGGAAAGGGGCGTATCCAAATTTTACAAAAACTTTGAGACACTGTAATATATATGTATGTTGTCGCAAAATTTGATGACTCTAGCTCTTATAGTTTCTGAGATCCAGGTGTTCATACAGACAGACAGACGGACAGACGGTCAGACGGACAGACAGACATGGCTCAATCGACTCGGCTACTGATACTGATTCAGAATATATATAGTTTATGGGGTCGGAGATGCCTCCTTCTGCCTGTTACGCACATTTCCGTTCCGACAAACACAATAGACCATGAATTTTTTTTAAATCCATGGCCTAAAAATATTATTAAAGACCATTGTATTGCTAGTATAATCAAACACGAAACACCAACGTGTTCCTTCCAAAAATACCGCAAACCATTTTTATCCAAAACATTAAGTTTAACATACTAATTACATGGAACACAACCCGAGAAAAACTTAACCAAAATTGTAACAATCAAGAAATTATTATTGAAAATAACAAAATCATAAAAATATTTAATTGTACTGCAGAGTTAAAAGAATTTTCAATATCAAATAATATTCATCAATATACAAATATGATATTCAATGTGACAAAAGTTGAACCTATATCGCATATTGATATAAAAGAAATGATTATACTAAATAATAAGAATTATACAATCTATACTTTACGATTACTCCATTGCTTAGCCTAGCTTAACTACGGCGGCGAAACGGGGCGAATTCAAAACAACGAAGAGAGAACTTTATTGTGCTCCCGCTCCGCCCTAACTAACTAATTTACACTAAACTTCAAATTTTTTCTAGTAAACTAACTTAATTTACCACTGGCCCCGTTGAAGGCCTGTAAGGCTTCAAGCAACCGGTAATGGAGCCAGTTTATGAATGGCCCGTCTGAAAGTTCGCCCTTCGCTGGTCCTGAGGTCGACGACCCTAACCATGCCGTCCTGCCCGGCGTGAGTTGCCACGATCCTGCCGAGGAGCCACTGTTGCGGAGGAAGATTATCTTCTGCAATGACGACGAGAGTGCCCTCTTTGATGTTAGGCTGCTGCTGCTACCACTTGCCCCGGATGCGAATTCGCGAATTGCGTCCTCTTGCTCCTCGATCTTCCGTCGCAGATCGTCGAAGTGGCGACTCGCTCCGACGAAGTTCGTCGCGTTGTCGCAGTGCACGATATTCGGACATCCTCGGCGACCAACAAACCTTTGAAAACATAACAAAAAGAAGTCAGTGGAAAGATCGGAAACAACTTCTAAATGAACTGCCTTGGACGCAAAACATACGAACAGCGCTATGTAGGACTTAGAAGGGGGCCTACCACGGATTTTAAGTATCGTGTACACTGGACCACAAAAGTCAACGCCACAAATGTCAAAGAGCGGAGAGCATGGAGTCGGTATGCGGGTAAATTCCCCATTATTTGAGTCAGAAGTCGCGGTTTACATTTGAAACATCTACTGCACGAACGAACTGTCTGACTGCAGACCTCCTGAGCGTTAACTATCCAAATACGCTCGCGAAGTATACTCACAAGTGCTCGTGGGCCAACATGAAAATTGGTTTGATGCAAATGTGGGACGTAGCTATGTACAAATTGAGAGCGTTTAGTCAACAACAATGGAAACTTGGCATCATACGATATAGGAGCATTTGCTAGTCGCCCCCAACTCTCAACAACGAGAACTTACACCAAGTTCTCTTGTCTTCGTGAATAAATGCGAACTCTTTTAATGTCATCATCAAATTCGTGACATTGAACAACTTCGATAATTTTTAAAAAGTCTTCTTTATATTCCTTTGGTGACGGAATCTTTTCAAATTGGGCATTCCTATTTTTGCAGTTAACTATGAAGCGGAACATAAAAACAATGACAAGGATGAGATCGGATCCAGTGAAGAGTAACTTCTGAATCCGACCAGTAGACGATTCGTTCGATATTTATTTTCAATAAGGGCTTCATTCTGTGGCAAAGATCTGCTAGAAGGTGAGCGGCACATAACTCAAGTCTAGGAAGTGTTTTCGTCTTGAGCGGCGCTACTTTTGACTTTGAAGTCAACAACGAAACCTTGTAACCTTCAACTGTTTTGCTACGAATATAGACGCAAGCACCGTAGGCTCTCATAGATGCGTCGGCGAAACCATGTAATTGTATTGATGACATCGGATTAGTGAACACATATCGAGGTATGGAGATTTCTTCCACTCTCGACAATGTTTCCTTCAAATTATTCCATGCTGTTTCCAACTGTTGTGGAATAGACTCATCCCAGTCCAACTTATTAAGCCACAACTCCTGCAATAGGATCTTGCCTTGAATGACAATTGGACTTAATAAGCCGAGGGGGTCAAACAGCTTCGATGTCACCGACAATATGTTCCTTTTTGTCGCTCGGAGAACCATGACAGAGGTGTCAATTTTGAACTTTAAGGCATCTTCACTAGGAGTCCATGATATACCTAGAGCCTTAGTTGAATCTGAATCCGAGATTGTTATCGGTTTAACTGTGCTCTCAGATGCAGTGACCTCAGGTGAGTTTGAAAACCAATTGCTCAATTCAAAACCTGCTGTTTGAAGAATCTGAGTAACTTCAGACTTAATTGTTTTAAGTTCATCAATGCATGCAGCACCAGTTAACATGTCATCCTCTTACGGCTTCACTCAACCTCTTTAAACACCTAATGGCCAGAAAAGGGGCTGGACCAGTACCATAAGTAACGGTGTTGAGCTTATATAATCTCAAGGATTCAGATGGATATCGTCTCCACACTATCAATTGGAATGGCCTATCAGCTTCAATCACCATTACTTGGCGGTACATCTTCTTGACATCAGCTGTCAAAGCGAAACGATGTCACCTGAAGCGAAGAAGAGTTGAATACATGTCTTCTTGAATTGTATGCCCCACCATCAGAATGTCGCTAAGAGACATGTGTGTGGGCGTCTTACAGGATGCGTCAAACACCATACGGAGTTTTGTTGATGTAGTCTCAGGTCTCAGAACGCACTGATGGGGATTTACATAGTGCCGAGTAGACGTAACATCTATGTCAGATGGTGACATATGACCTAAGGCGAGGTACTCTTCCATAAATTCGAGATACATTTTCTTCAAGCCTTGGTCACGAGTTAGTCTTTTTTCAAGCGACAAGAAACGCCGTTTTGCAACCTCGAACGAGTTGCCTAAAACGTGTGGGTCTGATTTAAACGACAGTCTAACTTTAAAGCGATCCGAGGGCAAAATCTG
Organism: Zaprionus camerounensis; assembly: GCA_018904165.1. Taxonomy (NCBI): domain Eukaryota; kingdom Metazoa; phylum Arthropoda; class Insecta; order Diptera; family Drosophilidae; genus Zaprionus; species Zaprionus camerounensis. Next base: position 98,970 of record JAEIFS010000282.1, read on the forward strand.
AGTAGTCTTCCTGTAGTGGTCTTCACAGAGCTGGTACTCTGGCGACCATATTTTACTAGTAGATGGCAATTCCTCTAGTGACCAAAACTTCTGCAGCGTGTTTTCTATCGAGATAAGCAATTCTTCTTGGCAACTTAACGTTGACGCAGTACCGTGAGGAGCTGGACTCTTTGGAGCATATTTTCCAGCTACAACCCAGCCAAGAAGGGTTTTTAGCAGAATCGAATGCTCCGGACTTTGCTTTATCTGACCGACGGACAACAACTCATAGAATGACTCTGCACCAATTAACATATCTACCCATCGAGGTTTGTAAAAGTATGGGTCTGCTAATGGTAGGTTCTTTGGGATTTTCCAGTCGCAGACGTTAACTGACTGGTCTGGGTGATACCCAAAAATTGATTTTAATACCCAAAAATCAAACGCGAACTCACTACCAGTTATTCGCGACTTCACCACCGTATGTATTTTATTCTTGACTTGAGAATTGGCTGCACCAATACCAAGCTTTGAGGATCTGCAAGCGTTGAGCTAAATCTTCAGTTACGAAGTTGGTTTGTGACCCAGAGTCAAGAAGTGCTCGGACCAAAATGTAATTTCCACTTCTAGTTCGAATGCTTACGATCGACGTTGCAAGAATTACCCTTTCCAACGCTCACGCATGCATAGAATGCGTAGTGGAAGGGTTATCTTGGCTTGGAGGAGGAAAAATATTCTTTGAAGGTGGTGGTAGCGCTAAGCTATTTTCAGTCACTGTCTATTTATGCAATAATTGATGATGCGAGCGACCACAAACTCGACATTTTTAGGCCATGGATTTTAAAAAAATTCATGGTCTATTGTGTTTGTCGGAACGGAAATGTGCGTAACAGGCAGAAGGAGGCATCTCCGACCCCATAAACTATATATATTCTAAATCAGTATCAGTAGCCGAGTCGATTGAGCTATGTCTGTCTGTCCGTCTGACCGTCTGTCCGTCTGTCTGTCTGTATGAACACCTGGATCTCAGAAACTATAAGAGCTAGAGTCATCAAATTTTGCGACAACATACATATATATTACAGTGTCTGAAAGTTTTTGTAAAATTTGGACACGCCCCTTTCCGCCTCTGTAAATCAGTAATAACTATTTAACAACTACAATATTAGCTCAACAACCAAAGTTGTATATCTTACATGACAAATACCTTGCCACGGGCGTTATATAAAAATTTCATTTAAATCGGACTATTAATAAGTGAGATATGATAGTAATTAAACTCATTTTGAACATATATACTTAAGAAGATCTAATTTACACAAGCATACCGAGGTTCGAATCTAGCGTCCGACACACAGCATTTTAAACTTTTTATTTGCATTGTATGGTAACAGAATTGGTTCACAATACAGCTTTGGCGATGAGATAAGGAGTGAGACAATGGCCGAGTGGTTAGAGTGGTGGACGGCAAATTAAATTGACTGTGAGAGAGTGCGTGTTTTCAACTCCCGGTCCCGGTCCCGGTTGAGGCGGGTGCGAATTTATGAATTATCATTTATTAATTATTTATTATTTTATTTTGTTTATTTATTTTATTCTAATAAACTAAAAAATTCATGGTTAGGCCATGGGTTTTAAAAAAATTCATGGTCTATTGTGTGTCGGAACGGAAATGTGTGTAACAGGCAGAAGGAGGCATCTCCGACCCCATAAACTATATATATTCTGAATCAATATCAGTAGCCGAGTCGATTGAGCCATGTCTGTCTGTCCGTCGGTCCGTCTGTCTGTATGTATGAACACCTGGCTCCCAGAAACTATAAGAGCTAGAGTCATCAAATTTTGCGACAACATACATATATATTGCAGTGTCTCAAAGTTTTTGTAAAATTTGTACACGCCCCATTCCGCCTCTGTAAATCAGTAATAACTATTAAACAACTACAATATTAGCTCAACAACCAAAGTTGTATATCTTACATGACAAATACCTTGCCACGGGCGTTATATGGAAATTTCATTTAAATCGGACTATTAAAAAGTGAGATATGATACTAATTAAACTCATTTTGAACATATATACTTAAGCAGATCTAATTTACACAAGCATACCGAGGTTCGAATCTAGCGTCAGACACACAGCATTTTAAACTTTTTATTTGCATTGTATGGTAACACAATTGGTTCACAATGCAGCTTTGCCGATGGGCTAAGGAGTAAGACAATGGCCGAGTGGTTAGAGTGGCGGACGGCAAAATAAATTGATTGTGAGAGAGTGCGTGTGTTCGTTCAAATCCCGATTGAGGCGTGCACGAATTATGAATTATCATTTATTAATTATTTATTTATTTTATTTTGTTTATTTATTTTATTCTAATAAACTAAAAGAAAAGTTGCTGTCAATCGGGCTGTAATATAGCAGCTACAAACAAATTAAATTATTTAATTAAATTTCAATAAAATATAGTTTTTCCTCATTTTTTTCATACTATATATATTATGCAATAAAATTATAATAGTTACAAATAATATTAATTACTTATAAATAAAGTTTACTATTATTATTATATTTAGCACGCATCAAAAAGTCCCGATCCAAAATTAAACAATGCATTCTTCAATGTCGTCACTCTTTCCGTATTTTGCCTGTTATGACTTTGCAAGTTCAATATGATTCTTATTGGATATTGTTATGTTGTTTTGCTCTCAATATTTAAGCCATGGATTTTAAAAAAATGCATGGTCTATTGTGTTTGTCCGAAAGGAAATGTGCGTAACAGGCAGAAGGAGGCATCTCCGACCCCATAAACTATATATATTCTGAATCAGTATCAGTATCCGAGTCGATTGAGCTATGTCTGTCTGTCCGTCGGTCCGTCTGTCTCTCTGTATGAACACCTGGATCTCAGAAACTATAAGAGCTAGAGTCATCAAATTTTGCGACAACATACATATATATTGCTGTGTTTTTGTAAAATTTGGAAACGCCCCTTTCCGCCTCTCTAAATCAGTAATAACTATTAAACAACTACAATATTAGCTCAACAACCAAAGTTGTATATCTTACATGACAAATACCTTGCCACGGGCGTTATATGAAAATTTCATTTAAATCGGACTATTAATAAGTGAGATATGAGAGTAATTAAACTCATTTTGAACATATATACTTAAGCAGATCTAATTTACACAAGCATACCGAGGTTCGAATCTAGCGTCAGACACACAGCATTTTAAACTTTTTATTTTGTTTATTTATTATTTTCTAATAAATGTAAGATGTTTTTAATATTCAAAGTTATAAGATGTTTATTAATGGTTCAATCCAAATGTTTATACTAGTAACTAATTTAAATTCCAAATAATTATAAATCGCGCTCAACTGTTAACGCTGCTTTTTTGCCTTTTCCGATCGACTGTGTTTTACGACTTTCATTTTACTACTACTCCTATCAGATGTCTTTCTCTCCGCGTTGCCATCCTTCTCGTTGAGTTGTCGACCACTTCCAGGGGGAATGGCAAAACATCAGTGTGATGCCACCTTACATTCGGCCCTTCTGATCTTCATCCGTCCCGGATGACAACAGCTCTTCGTTCCCTATTACGAATTTCCATAGCTTCATGTTGTCGCAGCTAGTTGCTGTAACATGCGGTCCTTCGGCGTCCTTATCAGCTTTTCTTACATCGAAGCGTCCATGGCGCTTTATTTTAATGATTTCGTATGGACCCAAATATGAGCTGGCTAGCTTGCGTCCTGCTACGAACTGAGTCCTCTTGATGGCGACGAGATCACCTAGCTTATATCCATGTTCCGGACGACGATTCTTGTCATGATTCTTCTTGTATATTTCCTGAGCCTTTTCATTAACCAGTGACACATCAGCTCCTGTGTCCACTAGGCATTCAACTTCGCCTCCATTTATAGTGACTGTTTTCCTACGACTTTGATCGGTAATTATGTTTACACTGCGAACTTTTTGTGGGCAGTCGCGTGATATATGACCGTTCTCGTTACATTTGAAGCATTTCGTTTCAGCTGTGCATTCTTTCCTCTTATGGTCCGCCGATCCGCAGTTAAAACAGTACTCTTGTTTTTTTCCATCAACTTTCTGTGTACTCGGAGACTTTTTCTTTTCAATCCCAATATACTCATCGCGATTCTTGCTCCGCTCTTGTACGAGCTCATATAAATCATACTCCTCTTTTAGGTTTTTGTACGTCGCACATCGATACATGCTAACTTTAAACTGTTTTTGTATCTGCAACCCATCTACTATATAGCGCAAAGCTGCTGGCTCTTCGATGTCACCGATACTGGCAATTTTTTTCATATTTAGCAAATATTCATGAAACGATTCTGACTTTAATTTTTTCCGTTCACGCAACAAGTCATGAATCTCCGCACTGTTCAAATGTCGCTCGAACTCTTTTATTAGTACATTCTTAAGTGTTTCATAGTTCGATACGCACTCCGATTCTAAAAACAACTTGGCAGCATTAATCATTTTATTTCGCGCTTGTACATATTTCTGTTTGTCCGACAACTCATATGCATCAGCATTCTTTTCGAAAATTTCAAACCACTTTTTTACAGGAATTGACACTCCATCAAAGTCATTTATAATTTTCTCGAAACCATCTATCGATATTTTCGTTTGATTTTCTTTTCGTTCATCTACTTCGACTTTCAACGCTAGCAACTGCAACAACTGATCAACTTTTTTGTTCACATCTGCAATATTATTTGCTTCCATGATTGTTTCCTCATCCCAAGCACTCTCTTCAGGAACACCTACTATGTTCTCCTCTCTCTGATTTTTTTTTGCTGGCGTACGAGCTGGTTTCGGCATTTCTTATTATTCTTTTTTGCGCACGCCCAAACACAACTGCAAACTTCGACCGAATTTCACCACGTTTCTAGGAGTTTTCAACAGACGCCGACCGACCGCTATGCGAATTTCACCACCTCTGTGTATTTTTGCAACTTTAACTCGACGTTTACAACTTAACTTTTCGGTACTTTTAATGTAACTCCACAACTGTTTAAATGTACGACTTTGAATTACACTTAAAAGCACCAACGACTGTCAACTTTCTGCTGCTTTAACTAGTATTTACACTCAGACAGGTTGAGCCCCCAAATGTAAGATGTTTTTAATATTCAAAGTTATAAGATGTTTATTAATGGTTCAATCCAAATGTTTATACTAGTAACTAATTTAAATTCCAAATAATTATAAATCGCGCTCAACTGTTAACGCTGCTTTTTTGCTTTTTCCGATCGACTGTGTTTTACGACTTTCATTTTACTACTACTCCTATCAGCTGTCTTTCTCTCCGCTTGCCATCCTTCTCGTTGAGTTGTCGACCACTTCCAGGGGGAATGGCAAAACATCAGTGTGATGCCACCTTACATAAACTAAAAGAATAGTTGCAGTCAACCGGGCTGTAATATAGCAGCTACAAACAAATTAAATAATTTAATTAAATTTCAATAAAATATAGTTTTTCCTCATTTTTTTAGGCCATTGATTTTAAAAAAATTCATGGACTATTGTGTTTGTCGGAACGGAAATGTGCGTAACAGGCAGAAGGAGGCATCTCCGACCCCATAAATTATATATATTCTGAATCAGTATCAGTAGCCGAGTTGATTGAGCCATGTCTGTCTGTCCGTCTGTCTGTCTGTATGAACACCTGGATCTCAGAAACTATAAGAGCTAGAGTCATCAAATTTTGCGACAACATACATATATATTGCAGTGTCTCAAAGTTTTTGTAAAATTTGGACACGCCCCTTTCCGCCTCTGTAAATCAGTAATAACTATTAAACAACTACAATATTAGCTCAACAACCAAAGTTGTATATCTTACATGACAAATTCCTTGCCACGGCCGTTATATGAGAATTTCATTTAAATCGGACTATTAATAAGTGAGATATGATACTAATTAAACTCATTTTGAACATATGTACTTAAGCAGATCTAATTTACACAAGCATACCGAGGTTCAAATCTAGCGTCAGGCACACAGCATCTTAAACTTTTTATTTGCATTGTATGGTAACAGAATTGGTTCACAATGCAGCTTTGCGAAAGGGCTAAAGAGTGAGACAATGGCCGAGTGGTTAGAGTGGCGGACGGCAAATTAAATTGACTGTGAGAGAGTGCGTGTGTTCGTTCAACTCCCGGTTGAGGCGTGTGCGAATTATGATTTATTAATTATTTATTATTTTATTTTGTTTAATTATTTTATTCTAATAAACTAAAAGAAAAGTTGCAGTCAAGCGGGCTGTAATATAGCAGTTACAAACAAATTAAATTATTTAATTAAATTTCAATAAAATACAGTTTTTCCTCATTTTGTTTTCATACTATATTATACAATAAAATTATAATAGTTACAAATTATATTAATTATTTATAAATAAAGTTTACTATTATTATTATATTTAGCACGCATCAAAAAGACGCGAGCCAAAATTAAACAATGCATTCTTCAATGTCGTCACTCTTTCCGTATTTTGCTTGTTATGACTTTGCAAGTTCAATATAATTCTTATGGATATTGTTATTTTGTTTTGCTCTCAATATTTAGGCCATGGATTTTAAAAATATTCATGGTCTATTGTGTTTGTCCGAACGGAAATGTGCGTAACAGGCAGAAGGAGGCATCTCCGACCCCATAAACTATATATATTCTGAATCAGTATCAGTAGCCGAGTCGATTGAACCATGTCTGTCTGTCCGTCTGTCCGTCTGTCTCTCTGTATGAACACCTGGATCTCAGAAACTATAAGAGCTAGAGTCATCAAATTTTGCGACAACATACATATATATTGCAGTGTCTCAAAGTTTTTGTAAAATTTGGACACGCCCCTTTCCGCCTCTGTAAATCAGTAATAACTATTAAACAACTACAATATTAGCTCAACAACCAAAGTTGTATATCTTACATGACAAATACCTTGCCACGGGCGTTATGTGAAAATTTCATTTAAATCGGACTATTAATAAGTGAGATATGATACTAATTAAACTCATTTTGAACATATATACTTAAGCAGATCTAATTTACACAAGCATACCGAGGTTCGAATCTAGCGTCAGACACACAGCATTTTAAACTTTATATTTTGTTTATTTATTTTATTCTAATAAACTAAAAGAAAAGTTGCAGTCAAGCGGGCTGTAATATAGCAGCTACAAACAAATTAAATTATTTAATTAAATTTTAATAAAATATAGTTTTTCCTCATTTTGTTTTCATACTATATTATGCAATAAAATTATAATAGTTACAAATAATATTAATTACTTATAAATAAAGTTTACTATTATTATTATATTTAGCACGCATCAAAAAGACGCGAGCCAAAATTAAACAATGCATTCTTCAATGTCGTCACTCTTTCCGTATTTTGCCTGTTATGACTTTGCAAGTTCAATATGATTCTTATTGGATATTGTTATGTTATTTTGCTCTCAATATTTGGGCCATGGATTTTAAAAAAATTCATGGTCTATTGTGTTTGTCCGAACGGAAATGTGCGTAACAGGCAGAAGGAGGCCCCATAAACTATATATATTCTGAATCAGTATCAATAGCCGAGTCGATTGAGCCATGTCTGTCTGTCCGTCTGACCGTCTGTCCGTCTGTCTGTCTGTATGAACACCTGGATCTCAGAAACTATAAGAGCTAGAGTCATCAAATTTTGCGACAACATACATATATATTGCAGTGTCTCAAAGTTTTTGTAAAATTTGGACACGCCCCTTTCCGCCTCTGTAGATCAGTAATAACTATTAAACAACTACAATATTAGCTCAACAACCAAAGTTGTATATCTTACATGACAAATACCTTGCCACGGGCGTTATGTGAAAATTTCATTTAAATCGGACTATTAATAAGTGAGATATGATACTAATTAAACTCATTTTGAACATATATACTTAAGCAGATCTAATTTACACAAGCATACCGAGGTTCAAATCTAGCGTCAGTCACACAGCATTTTAAACTTTTTATTTGCATTGTATGGTAACAGATTTGGTTCACAATGCAGCTTTGCGGATGGGCTAAAGAGTGAGACAATGGCCGAGTGGTTAGAGTGGCGGACGGCAAATTAAATTGACTGTGAGAAAGTGCGTGTGTTCGTTCAACTCCCGGTTGAGGCGTGTGCGAATTATGATTTATTAATTATTTATTATTTTATTTTGTTTATTTATTTTATTCTAATAAACTAAAAGAAAAGTTATAGTCAAGCGGGCTGTAATATAGCAGCTACAAACAAATTAAATTATTTAATTAAATTTCAATAAAATATAGTTTTTCCTCATTTTGTTTTCATACTATATTATGCAATAAAATTATAATAGTTACAAATTATATTAATTACTTATAAATAAAGTTTACTATTATTATTATATTTAGCACGCATCAAAAAGACGCGAGCCAAAATTAAACAATGCATTCTTCAATGTCGTCACTCTTTCCGTATTTTGCCTGTTATGACTTTGCAAGTTCAATATAATTCTTATGGATATTGTTATGTTGTTTTGCTCTCAATATTTAGGCCATGGATTTTAAAAATATTCATGGTCTATTGTGTTTGTCCGAACGGAAATGTGCGTAACAGGCAGAAGGAGGCCCCATAAACTATATATATTCTGAATCAGTATCAGTAGCCGAGTCGATTGAACCATGTCTGTCTGTCCGTCTGTCCGTCTGTCTCTCTGTATGAACACCTGGATCTCAGAAACTAAAAGAGCTAGAGTCATCAAATTTTGCGACAACATACATATATATTGCAGTGTCTCAAAGTTTTTGTAAAATTTGGACACGCCCCTTTCCGTCTCTGTAAATCAGTAATAACTATTTAACAATTACAATATTAGCTTAACAACCAAAGTTGTATATCTTACATGACAAATACCTTGCCACGGGCGTTATATGAAAATTTCATTTAAATCGGACTATTAATAAGTGAGATATGAGAGTAATTAAACTCATTTTGAACATATATACTTAAGCAGATCTAATTTACACAAGCATACCGAGGTTCGAATCTAGCGTCAGACACACAGCATTTTAAACTTTATATTTTGTTTATTTATTTTATTCTAATAAACTAAAAGAAAAGTTGCAGTCAAGCGGGCTGTAATATAGCAGCTACAAACAAATTAAATTATTTAATTAAATTTCAATAAAATATAGATTTTCCTCATTTTGTTTTCATACTATATTATGCAATAAAATTATAATAGTTACAAATAATATTAATTACTTATAAACAAAGTTTACTATTATTATTATATTTAGCACGCATCAAAAAGACGCGAGCCAAAATTAAACAATGCATTCTTCAATGTCGTCATTCTTTCCGCATTTTGCCTGTTATGACTTTGCAAGTTCAATATGATTCTTATTGGATATTGTCATTTTGTTCAGCTCTCAATATTTAGCCCATGGATTTTAAAAAAATTCATGGTCTATTGTGTTTGTCCGAAAGGAAATGTGCGTAACAGGCAGAAGGAGGCATCTCCGACCCCATAAACTATATATATTCTGAATCAGTATCAGTATCCGAGTCGATTGAGCTATGTCTGTCTGTCCGTCGGTCCGTCTGTCTCTCTGTATGAACACCTGGATCTCAGAAACTATAAGAGCTAGAGTCATCAAATTTTGCGACAACATACATATATATTGCTGTGTTTTTGTAAAATTTGGAAACGCCCCTTTCCGCCTCTCTAAATCAGTAATAACTATTAAACAACTACAATATTAGCTCAACAACCAAAGTTGTATATCTTACATGACAAATACCTTGCCACGGGCGTTATATGAAAATTTCATTTAAATCGGACTATTAATAAGTGAGATATGAGAGTAATTAAACTCATTTTGAACATATATACTTAAGCAGATCTAATTTACACAAGCATACCGAGGTTCGAATCTAGCGTCAGACACACAGCATTTTAAACTTTTTATTTTGTTTATTTATTATTTTCTAATAAATGTAAGATGTTTTTAATATTCAAAGTTATAAGATGTTTATTAATGGTTCAATCCAAATGTTTATACTAGTAACTAATTTAAATTCCAAATAATTATAAATCGCGCTCAACTGTTAACGCTGCTTTTTTGCCTTTTCCGATCGACTGTGTTTTACGACTTTCATTTTACTACTACTCCTATCAGATGTCTTTCTCTCCGCGTTGCCATCCTTCTCGTTGAGTTGTCGACCACTTCCAGGGGGAATGGCAAAACATCAGTGTGATGCCACCTTACATTCGGCCCTTCTGATCTTCATCCGTCCCGGATGACAACAGCTCTTCGTTCCCTATTACGAATTTCCATAGCTTCATGTTGTCGCAGCTAGTTGCTGTAACATGCGGTCCTTCGGCGTCCTTATCAGCTTTTCTTACATCGAAGCGTCCATGGCGCTTTATTTTAATGATTTCGTATGGACCCAAATATGAGCTGGCTAGCTTGCGTCCTGCTACGAACTGAGTCCTCTTGATGGCGACGAGATCACCTAGCTTATATCCATGTTCCGGACGACGATTCTTGTCATGATTCTTCTTGTATATTTCCTGAGCCTTTTCATTAACCAGTGACACATCAGCTCCTGTGTCCACTAGGCATTCAACTTCGCCTCCATTTATAGTGACTGTTTTCCTACGACTTTGATCGGTAATTATGTTTACACTGCGAACTTTTTGTGGGCAGTCGCGTGATATATGACCGTTCTCGTTACATTTGAAGCATTTCGTTTCAGCTGTGCATTCTTTCCTCTTATGGTCCGCCGATCCGCAGTTAAAACAGTACTCTTGTTTTTTTCCATCAACTTTCTGTGTACTCGGAGACTTTTTCTTTTCAATCCCAATATACTCATCGCGATTCTTGCTCCGCTCTTGTACGAGCTCATATAAATCATACTCCTCTTTTAGGTTTTTGTACGTCGCACATCGATACATGCTAACTTTAAACTGTTTTTGTATCTGCAACCCATCTACTATATAGCGCAAAGCTGCTGGCTCTTCGATGTCACCGATACTGGCAATTTTTTTCATATTTAGCAAATATTCATGAAACGATTCTGACTTTAATTTTTTCCGTTCACGCAACAAGTCATGAATCTCCGCACTGTTCAAATGTCGCTCGAACTCTTTTATTAGTACATTCTTAAGTGTTTCATAGTTCGATACGCACTCCGATTCTAAAAACAACTTGGCAGCATTAATCATTTTTTTTCGCGCTTGTACATATTTCTGTTTGTCCGACAACTCATATGCATCAGCATTCTTATCGAAAATTTCAAACCACTTTTTTACAGGAATTGACACTCCATCAAAGTCATTTATAATTTTCTCGAAACCATCTATCGATATTTTCGTTTGATTTTCTTTTCGTTCATCTACTTCGACATTCAACGCTAGCTAGCAACTGCAACAACTGATCAACTTTTTTGTTCACATCTGCAATATTATTTGCTTCCATGATTGTTTCCTCATCCCAAGCACTCTCTTCAGGAACACCTACTATGTTCTCCTCTCTCTGATTTTTTTTTGCTGGCGTACGAGCTGGTTTCGGCATTTCTTATTATTCTTTTTTGCGCACGCCCAAACACAACTGCAAACTTCGACCGAATTTCACCACGTTTCTAGGAGTTTTCAACAGACGCCGACCGACCGCTATGCGAATTTCACCACCTCTGTGTATTTTTGCAACTTTAACTCGACGTTTACAACTTAAGTTTTCGGTACTTTTAATGTAACTCCACAACTGTTTAAATGTACGACTTTGAATTACACTTAAATGCACCAACGACTGTCAACTTTCTGTTGCTTTAACTAGTATTTACACTCAGACAGGTTGAGCCCCCAAATGTAAGATGTTTTTAATATTCAAAGTTATAAGATGTTTATTAATGGTTCAATCCAAATGTTTATACTAGTAACTAATTTAAATTCCAAATAATTATAAATCGCGCTCAACTGTTAACGCTGCTTTTTTGCTTTTTCCGATCGACTGTGTTTTACGACTTTCATTTTACTACTACTCCTATCAGCTGACTTTCTCTCCGCGTTGCCACCCTTCTCGTTGAGTTGTCGACCACTTCCAGGGGGAATGGCAAATCATCAGTGTGATGCCACCTTACATAAACTAAAAGAAAAGTTGCAGTCAAGCGGGCTGTAATATAGCAGCTACAAACAAATTAAATAATTTAATTAAATTTCAATAAAATATAGTTTTTCCTCATTTTTTTAGGCCATGGATTTTAAAAAAATTCATGGACTATTGTGTTTGTCGGAACGGAAATGTGCGTAACAGGCAGAAGGAGGCATCTCCGACCCCATAAATTATATATATTCTGAATCAGTATCAGTAGCCGAGTCGATTGAGCCATGTCTGTCTGTCCGTCTGTCTGTCTGTATGAACACCTGGATCTCAGAAACTATAAGAGCTAGAGTCATCAAATTTTGCGACAACATACATATATATTGCAGTGTCTCAAAGTTTTTGTAAAATTTGGACACGCCCCTTTCCGCCTCTGTAAATCAGTAATAACTATTTAACAACTACAATATTAGCTCAACAACCAAAGTTGTATATCTTACATGACAAATACCTTGCCACGGGCGTTATGTGAAAATTTCATTTAAGTCGGACTATAAATAAGTGAGATATGATACGAATTAAACTCACTTTGAACATATATACTTAAGCAGACCTAATTTACACAAGCATACCGAAGTTCAAATCTAGCGTCAGACACACAGCATTTTAAACTTTTTATTTGCATTGTGTGGTAACACAATTGGTTCACAATGCAGCTTTGCCGATGGGCTAAGGAGTGAGACAATGGCCGAGTGGTTAGAGCGGCGGATGGCAAAATAAATTGATTGTGAGAGAGTGCGTGCGCGTGCGTGTGTTCGTTCAATTCCCGGTTGAGGCGTGTGCGAATTATGAATTATCATTTATTAATTATTTATTTATTTTATTTTGTTTATTTATTTTATTCTAATAAACTAAAAGAAAAGTTATAGTCAAGCGGGCTGTAAAATAGCAGCTACAAACAAATTAAATTATTTAATTAAATTTCAATAAAAAATAGTTTTTCCTCATTTTGTTTTCATACTATATTATGCAATAAAATTATAATAGTTACAAATAATATTAATTATTTATAAATAAAGTTTACTATTTTTATTATATTTAGCACGCATCAAAAAGATGCGAGCCAAAAGTAAACAATGCGTTCTTCAATGCAGTTGTGAATGTGCGAGTGGGACGCCCATACATACATGTCTGCATATCCACATGTATGTATTGGCATCCCACTTCAACACACATTATTGCACGCATGTATGTACATGCATATGTACAATAAAATTAGATTTGGAGTTGCTGTTGTGTACCAACGAAACAAAACTAAGTTCTAATTGCATATATTGCGTACTAAAAACTTAAAAAAACCGGCTACCGCCACCGCCCCTTTTCAATGTTTTGAGCTTTTAAAATATTGTAATGAAAAATAATGAAAAACAAAAAATTTCACATGCCGATCGTGGGTAGCAATCGAACTCCGAAACACGGCCAACATTATTGTCCTTACAGTCCGAGACATTATCCACTCAGCCACTGAACAACTCTAGATCGTGCCAAAAAATCAACAAGAAGCACATGAAATAAATTTTGGTATGCGCTAGAAATGCATACTTATACCTATTGCCCTCTCGCTCAGTCTAATGGTTGCGACACTTCGCTTCTGCTTTGTCTATGCGTTCTTCTTCTTCTGTATAAAATTGATCTCCGCCAAATTTTTTAATATTAATCCAAATAAAGCGCAATCTCCATTGCGAGTTTTTATATATATCCGAAAATAAATAAGCTAGACAGATAGAATCTATCTATGACTGCAGATTGCAGAAATTAATTAATTTGGGGTACATTTAAGTTGCGCAGAACATCTCAAGTCGACTCGTAGGTCACCAAAATTTAACTTTTTAAGAACAACTAAATCCATTACATGTGCTGTAACTTCCCCTTGGTGTTCCCTAGGTACTGATTATTTTTGACAATCGGTGGAAAATTCGAGCTGCGATTCTATTCTGTTATTTACAAACTTTTTTACGGTATACTATGATAATCCATGGCCTTATACAGTCAGCACCTGACTGTAGAGTTTGTATTTTTTCATACTATATTATGCAATTAAATTATAATAGTTACAAATAATATTAATTACTTATAAATAAAGTTTACTATTATTATTATATTTAGCACGCATCAAAAAGACGATAGCCAAAATTAAACAATGCGTTCTTCAATGTCGTCACTCTTTCCGTATTTTGCCTGTTATGACTTTGCAAGTTCAATATGATTCTTATTGGATATTGTTATTTTGTTTTGCTCTCAATATTTAGGCCATGGATTTTAAAAAAATTCATGGTTAGGCCATGGATTTAAAAAAAATTCATGGTCTATTGTGTGTCGGAACGGAAATGTGCGTAACAGGCAGAAGGAGGCATCTCCGACCCCATAAACTATATATATTCTGAATCAGTATCAGTAGCCGAGTCGATTGAGCCATGTCTGTCTGTCCGTCTGACCGTCTGTCCGTCTGTCTGTCTGTATGAACACCTGGATCTCAGAAACTATAAGAGCTAGAGTCATCAAATTTTGCGACAACATACATATATATTGCAGTGTCTCAAAGTTTTTGTAAAATTTGGACACGCCCCTTTCCGCCTCTGTAAATCAGTAATAACTATTAAACAACTACAATATTAGCTCAACAACCAAAGTTGTATATCTTACATGACAAATACCTTGCCACGGGCGTTATATGAAAATTTCATTTAAATCGGACTATTAATAAGTGAGATATGAGAGTAATTAAACTCATTTTGAACATATATACTTAAGCAGATCTAATTTACACAAGCATACCGAGGTTCGAATCAAGCGTCAGACACACAGCATTTTAAACTTTTTATTTTGTTTATTTATTATACCCTTCGACCATTGAAAATGGTCAAAAATGGGTATACTAACTTTGTGCAAATGTATGTAACAGGCGTGGCAGACCCCATAAAGTATATATATTCTTGCTGAGGATCACTAGCCGAGTCGATTGAGCCATGTCTGTCTGTCTGTCCGGATGTCCGGATGTCTGGATGTATGGATGACCAGATGAACACACAGATCTCAGCTATTATAAGAGCTAGAGTTACCAAATTTGGCATGAACATTTCTGTGTAGCCGGCGCAGATCAAGTTTATTTCAAATATTGGGTGCCACGCCCACCGCCTCCGCAAATTAATAATTTAGTTTTTGAACTCAATTTATAAGCGCTGTATTAAAGATACAACTTTCTGACTTCAACATATACAAAGCTCATTAAAATATCTACGTATTCTTAAAATTGTAATCCGATCGGTCAATAAAAACAGAAGTTATTTAAGAAAGTATGTGCATAATACCAAGTGCTTGTGTCAGCTAACAAAGGAGCCGGGCGACCGCGACGCGCGAGCGCCATCTGTCGAGAATAATTTCAAAGTATGTGCATATGTATATGTCTACATACATAGGAACATAGGTCGAAGGCTATCCCACTGTCGCGTGCCGCGCGACTGTTGCTTTTCTTACTGGTTTTATTCTAATAAACTAAAAGAAAAGTTGCAGTCAAGCGGGCTGTAATATAGCAGCTACAAACAAATTAAATTATTTAATTAAATTTCAATAAAATATAGTTTTTCCTCATTTTGTTTTCATACTATATTATGCAATAAAATTATAATAGTTACAAATAATATTAATTACTTATAAATAAAGTTTACTATTATTATTAAATTTAGCACTCATCAAAAAGACGCGAGCCAAAATTAAACAATGCATTGTTCAATGTCGTCACTCTTTCCGTATTTTGCCTATTATAGCTTTGCAAGTGCAATATGATTCTTATTGGATATTGTTATGTTGTTTTGCTCTCAATATTTAGGCCATGGATTATAAAAAAAATTCATGGTCTATTGTGTTTGTCCGAACAGAAATGTGCGTAACAGGCAAAAGGAGGCATCTCCGACCCCATAAACTATATATATTCTGAATCAGTATCAGTAGCCGAGTCGATTGAGCCATGTCTGTCTGTCCGTCTGTTCGTCTGTCTGTCTGTATGAACACCTGGATCTCAGAAACTATAAGAGCTAGAGTCATCAAATTTTGCGACAACATACATATATATTGCAGTGTCTCAAAGTTTTTGTAAAATTTGGACACGCCCCTTTCCGCCTCTGTAAATCAGTAATAACTATTTAACAACTACAATATTAGCTCAACAACCAAAGTTGTATATCTTACATGACAAATACCTTGCCACGGGCGTTATATGGAAATTTCATTTAAATCGGACTATTAATAAGTGAGATATGAGAGTAATTAAACTCATTTTGAACATATATACTTAAGCAGATCTAATTTACACAAGCATACCGAGGTTCGAATCTAGCGTCAGACACACAGCATTTTAAACTTTATATTTTGTTTATTTATTTTATTCTAATAAACTAAAAAAAAGTTATAGTCAAGCGGGCTGTAAAATAGCAGCTACAAACAAATTAAATTATTTAATTAAATTTCAATAAAAAATTGTTTTTCCTCATTTTATTTTTATACTATATTATGCAATAAAATTATAATAGTTACAAATAATATTAATTATTTATAAATAACGTTTACTATTGTAGTGGCTTACGATTATTCAGGGTTGCACTTTTGCCATTCGCACATAATGCGGACACGAGTTAACATTAACATTAACAGCGAATGTAAGCGAACCCGCCATTCTTAGCCTGACACTGCTGCTCAGCGCATGTGAAATAAAGAAAACCAATACTGAAACTTTGGCGTTTAAAACTCAGAAGTGGGATACGAAGATGCGTCCAACCAAGGGCTCAATGCTGTGCCTGCTGCGCGCACACAATATGGATGTGCCAGCAACTGCGACGGTGGCCCAGATACGTGAGTTATACAATTTGTTGCCTGCTGCTGCAAGGGAGACTGCTGAACAAGAGCTGGACGATGAAAATGGCGGACAGACGCCGTTAGATAGCACCGCTGAAGACGCCGTAAGCGAAAATGGCGCGACAAATTTAGCGGCGCCATGTGCCGTTATAACGGATACCCAAGCCGTTATTCGACCGATGTCTGCTGTTGATGAAATTATTTCGAGGCCTGTACAGTTGGTGCCAGAGAACAACGGGACTGCTGCCAGTGCTTTGACTACTGCTGGAACAATAAATGTGGAAGCACAAATCATTCAATTGCGTCAGGACAGAGAATTGCTGCTACTTCAGCAGGAAGTGGAGGAATTACGTGCGTCACCTCGCCGAACGGGACAGGATGTACCGCCATTTAGAATGGACATTAACCTCATCGAGTCAATGGTGCCAATGTTCACGGCTGATGACAGTTACGATGTGTTGAAGTGGATTGAGGACTTAGAGGATGCCTTCAGTATTTTGCAATTTGACGACCGAGCACGCTTCGTGGGAATGCGGCGTATGTTGAGTGGAACAGCAAAACTGTTTGTGCGTACGGTTTCTGCCCATTCATATGAATTGCTGCGCGAGGCATTGGTGGAGGAATTTAGCCGCCAATATTCTTCGGATGAAGTCTTTCTTCAACTACGTGCCAGACGTTTGAGACCCGACGAGACGGTGCACCGATATGTTCTGGAGATGCAAGAAATCGCGGCGCGTGGTCGCGTAGCTGAGAGTGAACTTATTGACATCATCATTGAAGGCATCGGAGACCAATCTAGAGAGAGATTCATCTTGTTTACGGCCAGGACAATGCGTGAATTAAAACGCCTGCTTGTTCGTTATGAGCGTGTGCACCCTCGAACACTGGTGGCTGCTACTACTAAGATGCCTGCTGCTAGGGCTTCTGCGGCCCGGTCTACTACTGTGTTGCCGGCTCCAGCAACCGCTACGATGTCTACTGCTGCCAGTTCTGATGCCTTGGTCCGTTGCTTCAATTGCTCTGGTTATGGACATTACCAAAGTGCTTGCCCGAAGCCCAGACGTCCTGATGGCTCTTGTTTCCGATGTGGTGAGCTGTCTCACGTGTATAAGAACTGTCCACACCGTCCAAAGTTGGATATGCCTGCTAGCCGCAGCGCGGCTTATGTTGATAGTGCTGAAGTGGTGACTCCGTGTTGCCCATTCCAATCGGTGAGTGTTTCTTTTAATTATGACCCGAGGTATGCCAAGTTTGTTAATAATTTATCTCTGTTTGACTCCGGTAGCCCTAGAAGTTTTGTGCGCCGAGCTTGCATAACCAATTTCGGCAATAGGCTATTAACAAAGACACAGTATTGTGGAATAGGAAAGAAACGGTTGATGTCTTTCGGTGAAGTGTCCTGCAGTATTAAACTTAATGATAAGATTATAATACATAAGTTTACTGTAGTCCCTGATGAATCTATTTTTGTACCTATGATCATTGGTAGAGACTTACTTGAAAAAGCAGATATTAAATTGGTTAGCGTAAAAAAGCGTTATATTAAAAAAGAATTGTTGCATTTTAACAAACCAGGGAAAATAAGTAACATGTTTAGATGTAAGTTAGTGAACCTTGGCATACTTCGGTCCTTCGACAATCATTTAAGCAAATCTGACATGCCTGCCGAGAGTATTCCGGATAAATGCGGTCTTGCAATTGATAGCCAGACTTCTGCGCCGCTGTTGATAATTATTTTATTGGGTTATGTGCGATTGATGTCACTTCAGAAACTGAGGAGTTGTTTAACATTAACACTGCTCTCCCTGCCGATCAATATAACGTACTTCTGTCATCTATTAGTGAAGCTTATTACAATACGCTACTTGCGCCTTATCCTGACGATTACTGTATGAAAATAGAAACGACAAATACGATCCCTATTTACCGACGACCCCGACGCCTGTCGTACCAAGAAAGAATTGAAGTTCGAGAAATAATAAATGATTTATTGAAGAGAAATATTATAAGACCTAGTACCTCGCCTTATGCTTCCGCTATTGCGCCAGTACGTAAGAAGTCAGGGGAAATGCGTAAATGCGTAGACTATAGACCTTTGAACAAAATCACTTTGCGTCTTGTGTAGCCCTTCAGCATTACTTTGACCATTATAGTCGCCCTCGTCGTTTAATAAGTGACCGTGGAACCTCATTTACTTCAGAAGAATTTGAGAAGTTCCTAGAAGAGAAGAATATTCAGCATATCCTTAATGCCACTAGTTCGCCACAAGCAAATGGGCAGGTAGAGCGTATTAACTGTGTACTTACGCCTATGATGGGTAAATTGTGCGACATTGCAAATCACTTAGACTGGACGGAAACTATAAGGAACACAGAATATATTTTAAATAATACAGTTCAGACTACGACTAAAAATACACCATCGGTAGTTCTGTTTGGAATAGCACAACGTGGTAATAAGATTGATGAACTTGCTGAACATTTAGATGGAAAGAATAGTGTGATTGATCGTGACTTTGAAAAAATTAGAGAACAAGCGTCGCAGAATATTGTTAAGTCACAAGAGCAAAACATGATTCAGTCTTTGAAGTGTAATTCACTTGCGGAAACCTTTGAAAAAGGGGATTACGTAGCAATAAGACATATTAGCACAACCCCAGGAATAAATAAAAAATTAGAACCAAAGTATCGGGGTCCATATGTTGTTGACAAGGTATTGCCACATGACCGATATGTAGTGCGTGATGTTGATGGTTGTCAAATTACGCAGATGCCGTATAACGGAATACTCGAGGCAAATAAACTTAAGAAATGGGTGTCAGAATCTGCGGATTTGGTTGTTGATGAAAATCCTAAAGAAACACTGATAAGATTGGAAATTGAACCAATGTACACTAATGTAGAATACCTAGAATAAGATATTATACCTACCATAAGATAGTATACCTAAAATAAAATTTTGTAAATTAACATTGTCGGCAAATTGAGGGCAATTTGAGTGTCAGGAAGGCCGAACTGTAGTGGCTTACGATTATTCAGGGTTGCACTTTTGCCATTCGCACATAATGCGGACACGAGTTAACATTAACATTAAAATTAACAGCGAATGTAAGCGAACCCGCCATTCTTAGCCTGACACTGCTGCTCAGCGCATGTGAAATAAAGAAAACCAATACTGAAACTTCGGCGTTTAAACTATTTTTATTATATTTAGCACGCATCAAAAAGATGCGAGCCAAAAGTAAACAATGCGTTCTTCAATGCAGTTGTGAATGTGCGAGTGGGACGCCCATACATACATGTCTGCATATCCACATGTATGTATTGGCATCCCACTTCAACACACATTATTGCACGCATGTATGTACATACTTATGTACAATACAATTAGATTTGGAGTTGCTGTTGTGTACCAACGAAAGAACACTAAGTTCTAATTACATATATTGCGTACCAAAAACTTAAAAAAACCGGCTACCGCCGCCGCCCCTTTTCAATGTTATTGAGCTTTTAAAATATTTTAATGAAAAATAATGAAAAATATTTTAATGAAAAATAATGAAAAACAAAAACTTTCACATGCCGATCGCGGTAGCAATCGAACTCAACATTGTTGGCCTTACAGTCCGAGACATAATCCACTCAGCCACCGAATAACTCTGGCTAGTGCCAAAAAATCAACAAGAAGCACATGAAATAAATTTTGGTATGCGCTAGAAATGCATACTTATACCTATTGCCCTCTCGCTCCGTCTAATGGTTGCGACACTTCGCTTCTGCTTTGTCTATGCGTTCTTCTTCTTCTGTTCGTTAATTCAAATTGCGCGTGTCGTCGTAAACTGTATAAAATTGATTAATCCAAATAAAGCGAAATTTTCATTGCGAATTTTAATAAATATCCGAATATAATTAAGTTATCTATGTCTGCAGATTGCAGAAATTAATTAATTTGGGGAACATTTAAGTTGCGCAGAACATCTCAAGCGACTCGTAGGTCACCAAAATTTAACTTTTTAAGAACAACTAAATCCATTGTGCTGTAACTTCCCCTTGGTGTTCCCTAAATTCGAGCTGCGATTCTATTCTGTTATTTACAAACTTTTTTACGGTATACTATGATAATCCATGGCCTTATACAGTCAGCACCTGACTGTAGCGTTTGTATTTTTTCATACTATATTATGCAATAAAATTATAATAGTTACAAATAATATTAATTACTTATAAATAAAGTTTACTATTATTATTATATTTAGCACGCATCAAAAAGACGCGATCCAAAATTAAACAATGCATTCTTCAATGTCGTCATTCTTTACGTATTTTGCCTGTTATGACTTTGCAAGTTCAATATGATTCTTATTGGATATTGTCATTTTGTTCAGCTCTCAATATTTAGGCCATGGATTTTAAAAACATTCATGGTCTATTGTGTTTGTCCGAACGGAAATGTGCGTAATAGGCAGAAGGAGGCATCTCCGACCCCATAAACTATATATATTCTGAATCAGTATCAGAAGCCGAGTCGATTGAGCCATGTCTGTCTGTCCGTCTGACCGTCTGTCCGTATGTCCGTCTGTCTGTCTGTATGAACACCTGGATCTCAGAAACTATAAGAAACAACATACATATATATTGCAGTGTCTCAAAGTTTTTGTAAAATTTGGACACGCCCCTTTCCGCCTCTGTAAATCAGTAATAACTATTAAACAACTACAATATTAGCTCAACAACCAAAGTTGTATATCTTACATGACAAATACCTTGCCACGGGCGTTATATGAAAATTTCATTTAAATCGGACTATTAATAAGTGAGATATGAGAGTAATTAAACTCATTTTGAACATATATACTTAAGCAGATCTAATTTACACAAGCATAGCGAGGTTCGAATCTAACGTCAAACACACAGCATTTTAAACTTTTTATTTTGTTTATTTATTTTATTCTAATAAACTAAAAGAAAAGTTGCAGTCAAGCGGGCTGTAATATAGCAGCTACAAACAAATTAAATTATTTAATTAAATTTCAATAAAATATAGTTTTTCCTCATTTTGTTTTCATACTATATTATGCAATAAAATTATAATAGTTACAAATAATATTAATTACTTATAAATAAAGTTTACTATTATTATTATATTTAGCACGCATCAAAAAGACGCGAGCCAAAATTAAACAATGCATTCTTCAATGTCGTCATTCTTTCCGCATTTTGCCTGTTATGACTTTGCAAGTTCAATATGATTCTTATTGGATATTGTCATTTTGTTCAGCTCTCAATATTTAGCCCATGGATTTTAAAAAAATTCATGGTCTATTGTGTTTGTCCGAACGGAAATGTGCGTAACAGGCAGAAGGAGGCATCTCCAACCCCATAAACTATATATATTCTGACTCAGTATCAGAAGCCGAGTCGATTGAGCCATGTCTGTCTGTCCGTCTGACCGTCTGTCTGTCTGTATGAACACCTGGATCTCACAAACTATAAGAGCTAGAGTCTTCAAATTTTGCGACAATATATATATATATTGCAGTGTCTCAAAGTTTTTGTAAAATTTGGACACGCCCCTTCCCGCCTCTGTAAATCAGTAATAACTATTTAACAACTACAATATTAGCCCAACAACCAAAGTTGTATATCTTACATGACAAATACCTTGCCACGGGCGTTATGTGATAATTTCATTTAAATCGGACTATAAATAAGTGAGGTATGATACGAATTAAACTCACTTTGAACATATACACGATACACAAGCATAGGCTAAGGAGTGAGGCATTGGCCGAGTGGTTAGAGTGGCGGGCGGCAAATTAAAAAATAGAAAAACCACAGTCGCGCTGCACGCGACAGTGGGATACCCTTCGACCTATGTTCCGATGTAGTTTAATTTGTTAAATTCATACGCATATACAAATGCGCATGCTTTTAAATTATTGCCGACAGATGGCGCTCACGCTTAGCGCTCGCCCGCCTCCCTTGTTAGCTGATACAAGCACTTGGTTTTATGCACATACTTTCTTAAATAACTTCTGTGTTTATTGTCCGATCGGATTGCAATTTCGAGAATACGTAGATATTTTAATGAGCTTAGTATATGTTTAAGTCAGAAAGTTGTATATTTTATACAGCGCTTACAAATTAAGTTCAAAAATTAAATTATTGATTTGCGGGGGCGGTGGGCGTGGCACCTAACATTTGAAATAAACTTGATCTGCTTATAGTACACAGGAGTCTTCCTGCCAAATTTGGTAACTCTAGCTTTTATAATAGCTGAGATCTGTGCGTTCACACAGACAGACGGACAGACGGACGGACAGACAGACATGGCTCAATCGACTCGGCTTGTGATCCTGAGCAAGAATATATATACTTTATGGGGTCTCCGACGCCTCCTTCTGCCTGTTACATACATTTGCACAAAGTTAATATACCCTTTTTTGACCATTTTCAATGGTCGAAGGGTATAAAACTGTGAGATAGTGTGCGTGTGTTCAACTCCCGGTGAAGCGGGTGGAAATTTTAATTTATTAAGTATATTTTATTTTGTTTATTTATCTAAAAGAAAAGTTACAGTCAAGCGGGCTGTAATATAGCAGCTACAAACAAATTTAATTATTTAATTAAATTTCAATAAAAAATAGTTATTCCTCATTTTGTTTTATATAAAATATCCACATGTATGTATTGGCATCCCACTTCAACACACATTATTGCACGCATGTATGTACATACTTATGTACAATACAATTAGATTTGGAGAAAGAAAACTAAGTTCTAATTGCATATATTGCGTACCAAAAACTTAAAAAAACCGGCTACCGCCGCCGCCCCTTTTCAATGTTATTGAGCTTTTAAAATATTTTAATGAAAAATAATGAAAAACAAAAACTTTCACATGCCGATCGTGGTAGCAATCGAACCCCGAAACACGGCCAACATTATTGACCTTACAGTCCGAGACATTATCCACTCAGCCACTGAACAACTCTAGATCGTGCCAAAAAATCAACAAGAAGCACATGAAATAAATTTTGGTACACGCTAGAAATGCATACTTATACCTATTGCCCTCTCGCTCAGTCTAATGGTTGCGACACTTCGCTTCTGCTTTGTCTATGCGTTCTCTTCTTCTGTTCGTTAATTCAAATTGCGCGTGGCGTCGTAAACTGTATAAAATTGATCTCCGCCAAATTTTTAATATTAATCCAAATAAAGCGGAATTTTCATTGCGAGTTTTTATAAATATCCGAAAATAAATAAGTTATCTATGTCTGCAGATTGCAGAAATTAATTAATTTGGGGAACATTTAAGTTGCGCAGAACATCTCAAGTCGACTCGTAGGTCACCAAACTTTAACTTTTTAAGAACAACTAAATCCATAACATTTGCAGTAGCTACCCCTTGGTGTTCCCTAGGTACTGATTATTTTTGATAATCGGTGGGAAATTCGAGCGGCGATTCTATTCTGTTATTAACAAACTTTTTTTACGGTATACTAAGATAATCCATGGCCTTATACAGTCAGCACCTGACTGTAGCGTTTGTATTTTTTCAAAATAGGATAGTGTGTTAGTGTGATCTAGCTGATAACCATTGTGGTCGGGATAGGGAATGATTTTCACAGTATTAATTAATTCTTGATTAGTGGGTATGTGGGATATAATAAGTAGAAAATTGTCATTGTAGTTAATCCATGTTGATGTTTTAATTGATAATATGTTTTTGCGTTTACGTTTTAGTCTGTCATAGTTCAACAGTTTTGGATTAAACAGTCCGTTTGTTCTACATTTTTATTTAATTTGAAGGGATTCTCTAGTTTACCTCTCTGTTGCGGTCCTTTTCTATATCTTGTATCAATTTCATATTCTTTTCTGTTGTTATTAATTTCGTTAATTTTATTTTCTTTGTTAAGTTGGGTATCTAAGCATGGTTGTCCTGCATAGAGAAATATATGGGCTGGGGTCTGTCCAGTAGTATCATGTTTGGTTTTGTGGTTGTAAATGTCAAGTATTATTTCTATTTTACTCAGCTTAGCTTCGTTATCGTCGGAATTTTTAATTATTCGAATTTTTTCATTTATTATTTTGTGGAGCCTTTCCACGTCTGCTATTCCTGTTTTTGCTGTGTTTAGTTGTAATTCGATGTTCTCACTTTCGAGCCATCGTTTCAGGGCTAAACTGGTAAATGCGCCGTCTTTGTCTGCTTTCAATACTCTAGGTTTCCCTAATTGGTTAAATATGCGCATAAGGGCATTTTTGCATTCTATCCAATCTTTTGATTTTATACGTTCAAGTGTAGCAAATTTTGAATAAATCTCTATGCAACTCAAATAATGGGTACTTTTTAATGGCTTTTATTTTTTCGGGATTAGGTTTTAGTCCATCTCTAGTAACGACATGGCCTAAGAACGTGGTTTCTTGCTTTAAGAATTCGCATTTGTCTAGTTGTAATTTAAGGTTGGATTCTGATAATTTTGTGAAAACTGCGTGCAAAGACTTCAAATGCTCTTCAAGTGAAGTGGCAAAAACAATGATGTCATCCATGTATACCAAGCAATTTTTATTAAGAAGTGGGCGAAGTATATTGTTCATACATCATACATGAAAACTAGCTGGTGCATTTTTGAGCCCAAATGGCATACGAGTGAATTCGTAATGCCCATACTTGGTTGAAAATGCTGTTTTGGCTATTGATTCAGGGTCCATTTCAATTTGATGGAAGCCCTTTGCCAGATCGATTGTTGTGAAATAATTGCATCTGCCTAGCTTACTTAAAATTTCGTCCATGTTTGGTATAGGGAATCCATCGTTTACAGTGATCTCGTTAAGATTTCTATAATCAATTATCAATTATCAATTATTATAATATACGAAATTTTTTCTGTCCGGAGGCATCTAATTTTTTTAGTACAAGGCAAATGGGGCTTTTGTTTAAGCATGTCTTGAATCTGATTTACAACTTCACTTTCATAAGCTTATGAATAACCAAGACGCGAGCCAAAATTAAACAATGCATTCTTCAATGTCGTCATTCTTTCCGCATTTTGCCTGTTATGACTTTGCAAGTTCAATATGATTCTTATTGGATATTGTCATTTTGTTCAGCTCTCAATATTTAGCCCATGGATTTTAAAAAAATTCATGGTCTATTGTGTTTGTCCGAACGGAAATGTGCGTAACAGGCAGAAGGGAGGCATCTCCAACCCCATAAACTATATATTCTGACTCAGTATCAGAAGCCGAGTCGATTGAGCCATGTCTGTCTGTCCGTCTGACCGTCTGTCTGTCTGTATGAACACCTGGATCTCACAAACTATAAGAGCTAGAGTCTTCAAATTTTGCGACAATTATATATATATTGCAGTGTCTCAAAGTTTTTGTAAAATTTGGACACGCCCCTTCCCGCCTCTGTAAATCAGTAATAACTATTTAACAACTACAATATTAGCCCAACAACCAAAGTTGTATATCTTACATGACAAATACCTTGCCACGGGCGTTATGTGATAATTTCATTTAAATCGGACTATAAATAAGTGAGGTATGATACGAATTAAACTCACTTTGAACATATACACGATACACAAGCATAGGCTAAGGAGTGAGGCATTGGCCGAGTGGTTAGAGTGGCGGGCGGCAAATTAAAAAAATAGAAAAAACCACAGTCGCGCTGCACGCGACAGTGGGATACCCTTCGACCTATGTTCCGATGTAGTTTAATTTGTTAAATTCATACGCATATACAAATGCGCATGCTTTTAAATTATTGCCGACAGATGGCGCTCACGCTTAGCGCTCGCCCGCCTCCCTTGTTAGCTGATACAAGCACTTGGTTTTATGCACATACTTTCTTAAATAACTTCTGTGTTTATTGTCCGATCGGATTGCAATTTCGAGAATACGTAGATATTTTAATGAGCTTAGTATATGTTTAAGTCAGAAAGTTGTATATTTTATACAGCGCTTACAAATTAAGTTCAAAAAATTAAATTATTGATTTGCGGGGGCGGTGGGCTTGGCACCTAACATTTGAAATAAACTTGATCTGCTTATAGTACACAGGAGTCTTCCTGCCAAATTTGGTAACTCTAGCTTTTATAATAGCTGAGATCTGTGCGTTCACACAGACAGACGGACAGACGGACGGACAGACAGACATGGCTCAATCGACTCGGCTTGTGATCCTGAGCAAGAATATATATACTTTATGGGGTCTCCGACGCCTCCTTCTGCCTGTTACATACATTTGCACAAAGTTAATATACCCTTTTTTGACCATTTTCAATGGTCGAAGGGTATAAAAACTGTGAGATAGTGTGCGTGTGTTCAACTCCCGGTGAAGCGGGTGGAAATTTTAATTTATTAAGTATATTTTATTTTGTTTATTTATCTAAAAGAAAAGTTACAGTCAAGCGGGCTGTAATATAGCAGCTACAAACAAATTTAATTATTTAATTAAATTTCAATAAAAAATAGTTATTCCTCATTTTGTTTTATATAAAATATCCACATGTATGTATTGGCATCCCACTTCAACACACATTATTGCACGCATGTATGTACATACTTATGTACAATACAATTAGATTTGGAGAAAGAAAACTAAGTTCTAATTGCATATATTGCGTACCAAAAACTTAAAAAAACCGGCTACCGCCGCCGCCCCTTTTCAATGTTATTGAGCTTTTAAAATATTTTAATGAAAAATAATGAAAAACAAAAACTTTCACATGCCGATCGTGGTAGCAATCGAACCCCGAAACACGGCCAACATTATTGACCTTACAGTCCGAGACATTATCCACTCAGCCACTGAACAACTCTAGATCGTGCCAAAAAATCAACAAGAAGCACATGAAATAAATTTTGGTATGCGCTAGAAATGCATACTTATACCTATTGCCCTCTCGCTCAGTCTAATGGTTGCGACACTTCGCTTCTGCTTTGTCTATGCGTTCTCTTCTTCTGTTCGTTAATTCAAATTGCGCGTGGCGTCGTAAACTGTATAAAATTGATCTCCGCCAAATTTTTAATATTAATCCAAATAAAGCGGAATTTTCATTGCGAGTTTTTATAAATATCCGAAAATAAATAAGTTATCTATGTCTGCAGATTGCAGAAATTAATTAATTTGGGGAACATTTAAGTTGCGCAGAACATCTCAAGTCGACTCGTAGGTCACCAAACTTTAACTTTTTAAGAACAACTAAATCCATAACATTTGCAGTAGCTACCCCTTGGTGTTCCCTAGGTACTGATTATTTTTGATAATCGGTGGGAAATTCGAGCGGCGATTCTATTCTGTTATTAACAAACTTTTTTTTACGGTATACTAAGATAATCCATGGCCTTATACAGTCAGCACCTGACTGTAGCGTTTGTATTTTTTCAAAATAGGATAGTGTGTTAGTGTGATCTAGCTGATAACCATTGTGGTCGGGATAGGGAATGATTTTCACAGTATTAATTAATTCTTGATTAGTGGGTATGTGGGATATAATAAGTAGAAAATTGTCATTGTAGTTAATCCATGTTGATGTTTTAATTGATAATATGTTTTTTGCGTTTACGTTTTAGTCTGTCATAGTTCAACAGTTTTGGATTAAACAGTCCGTTTGTTCTACATTTTTATTTAATTTGAAGGGATTCTCTAGTTTACCTCTCTGTTGCGGTCCTTTTCTATATCTTGTATCAATTTCATATTCTTTTCTGTTGTTATTAATTTCGTTAATTTTATTTTCTTTGTTAAGTTGGGTATCTAAGCATGGTTGTCCTGCATAGAGAAATATATGGGCTGGGGTCTGTCCAGTAGTATCATGTTTGGTTTTGTGGTTGTAAATGTCAAGTATTATTTCTATTTTACTCAGC
The DNA here is from genome assembly GCA_018904165.1 of Zaprionus camerounensis. Classification (NCBI taxonomy): domain Eukaryota; kingdom Metazoa; phylum Arthropoda; class Insecta; order Diptera; family Drosophilidae; genus Zaprionus; species Zaprionus camerounensis. The sequence goes on from JAEIFS010000282.1 coordinate 127,862, forward strand.
TTAGCTTCGTTATCGTCGGAATTTTTAATTATTCGAATTTTTTCATTTATTATTTTGTGGAGCCTTTCCACGTCTGCTATTCCTGTTTTTGCTGTGTTTAGTTGTAATTCGATGTTCTCACTTTCGAGCCATCGTTTCAGGGCTAAACTGGTAAATGCGCCGTCTTTGTCTGCTTTCAATACTCTAGGTTTCCCTAATTGGTTAAATATGCGCATAAGGGCATTTTTGCATTCTATCCAATCTTTTGATTTTATACGTTCAAGTGTAGCAAATTTTGAATAAATCTCTATGCAACTCAAATAATGGGTACTTTTTAATGGCTTTTATTTTTTCGGGATTAGGTTTTAGTCCATCTCTAGTAACGACATGGCCTAAGAACGTGGTTTCTTGCTTTAAGAATTCGCATTTGTCTAGTTGTAATTTAAGGTTGGATTCTGATAATTTTGTGAAAACTGCGTGCAAAGACTTCAAATGCTCTTCAAGTGAAGTGGCAAAAACAATGATGTCATCCATGTATACCAAGCAATTTTTTATTAAGAAGTGGGCGAAGTATATTGTTCATACATCATACATGAAAACTAGCTGGTGCATTTTTGAGCCCAAATGGCATACGAGTGAATTCGTAATGCCCATACTTGGTTGAAAATGCTGTTTTGGCTATTGATTCAGGGTCCATTTCAATTTGATGGAAGCCCTTTGCCAGATCGATTGTTGTGAAATAATTGCATCTGCCTAGCTTACTTAAAATTTCGTCCATGTTTGGTATAGGGAATCCATCGTTTACAGTGATCTCGTTAAGATTTCTATAATCAATTATCAATTATCAATTATTATAATATACGAAATTTTTTCTGTCCGGAGGCATCTAATTTTTTTAGTACAAGGCAAATGGGGCTTTTGTTTAAGCATGTCTTGAATCTGATTTACAACTTCACTTTCATAAGCTTATGAATAACCATATTGCTTTGCATAAATCGGAATATTGTGCGAAGTGTTAATCGTGCGTTTTTGTTGGTTACTGAAAGTAAGGCTGTCGCCTTCTCGATATTGGATATTTTTGAATTTCTTTAAAAGAGTGGTCAATTTTGATTTTTCTTCTATATTTAAGTGATTTAGTCGAAACAAATTTTCTTCAAATTCAGGTTTTTCCTGAGTTGAGGGATGTTCTTGAAAAGGGTTTTGCTCTGGAGTGTTATTCGAATTAATTAGTTTGAATTTGTTACTAAACATCTTTACTGTTTGTGTTTCAAAGTCAATTACTGCTTTTGCTGCAGATAACAATTTGCGTCCAATAAGCATATCATAATCATTTGAAAAATCATGTATCAAAAAGTCTTGAGTTACTGAGAAAACATCGGTTGGAGGCAAGGTTGTACTTTTGTTTATGGTGAACGAACCATTGCTGGTATGAATTAGGTGGTTTGTCTGTTTCTCAGGTAAATCAAAAATGTTTCGAGTTTATTTTATTTATTTTAATTAGTTTATAGTCGGACTAAGGTCAGTCGACTGTGTAAAAATAAAGAAAAAAAAACAATTAATAGTTATAATTAATAATTATAAATTAAAAGTAAAATCTTAACTGTGAGAAAAGAAAGCAAAAAGAAATTAATTAAATTGAGTTGACATTGGGATCATAAAAAATGAAAGAGCCGATCCAACATTTGTTGCAGAGGATTGGGGAACACCCAGAAAAACCCAATCAGATCAGGAGAGTTAGTGTTAGTAAGCAGAACCTAATCAAAATAGCGATTCAAATATTCAAACATGCAGTTAGTTAAAAGTACTAATGTTACTAGAAAGCAGATAAGTATATTTAACTAGTTACTAAAAAGGTGGTTAAGGATTTGTACTTTTAAGCAAGATACAGAATTATTGTTGTTATTAGCAACAATGTAGTATAGTTTATTATAGTCCGAACATAATACCCTGAAAGGCTCATGCAGGGCATAATTCGAGCTACAATATGAAAGTTTTAGAGGAAGATAATTACGGGTGATTCTACCAGGGACAGAGAAGTGTAGTCGACTAAGTAAGTCGTTACTATCTATGTCCCCTTGTATAAGGTTATAAATAAATACAACACCAAGCATTGTTCTACGATTGGCTAGGGAAGGCAGATTTAGTAACAAAAGTCTACTAGGATAGGAAGGAAGTCTTGAATTTACATCCCAGTTAAGGCCTCGCAAGGCAAAAATTAAAAAGTTTTTCTGTACGGATTCAATGCGATCCTTGTGAACTGTGTACTGAGGACTCCAGACACATGATCCGTACTCTAGAATTGGACGAACAAGCGAGGTGAAAAGAGTCTTAGTTAGATAAGGATCGTCAAACTCCTTAGACCATCTCTTAATAAAGCCGAGTACACCCATAGCTTTATTAACCATTGATGATATATGTTCGCAAAACTTTAGTTTGCGATCCAAACGGACACCTAGATCATCAACCAGGGAAATTCTTTCCAAGGTACAACCACAAAGAGAGTAAGATACGTACTTTGGACAGGCTCGTGAGAATGTCATCAGCTTGCATTTGGAGCTGTTGAGATTAAGGAGATTTGCACGACACCAAGAATAGAAACAATTTAAGTCAGATTGAAGGCGCAAATGACAGGAGTCGTCTCTAAATTGAAAACAGAGCTTGACATCATCAGCATACATGAGAGTACGGGAGTTAAGTATGACCGTTGGAAGGTCATTGATGAAAAGTGTAAAAAGCAGGGGACCTAAATGGCTTCCCTGGGGAACACCAGATGTGGCATGAACGGGGTAAGAAAGATTATTCTTAAAGAGGACTCGTTGGGTTCTGTCACGTAAATAGCTCACAATCCAACTAAGAAGTTTTGGTGAGAAACCGAGAAGATTCAGTTTATGTGCAAGAAGAGAATGGTTGACTGAGTCAAATGCCTTACTGAAATCAGTATAAATGACATCGGTTTGAAGATTTTTCTGAAATCCTTTTACCACAAAGGATGTCAGCTCAAGCAAATTTGTCGTGGTAGAACGACGTTTTACGAATCCGTGTTGAAAAGGGGATATAACGGATCTGCTAAAATGTTGCAAGTGAGGGAGTAATAACATTCTCGAAGAATTTAGGAATAGCCGATAATTTAGAGATACCTCTATAATTACTTGCATCAGACTTGCTGCCTTTTTTGAGTAAAGGGATGATAAATGATTCTTTCCATATGGAAGGAAAGGAGGCGGTGTCTAAGGACAGCGAAAATAATTTGAGCAATGGCTTACATAAGGAATTGGCACAATATCTAAGTACACAGGCGGGGATACCATCGGGACCTGGAGAAAAGACTGGTTTAACTAAGCTAAGATCCTTAAAAAGTGAACTTTCATTCAGTAACGGTGTGAAGATGCCATTTGAACTCGGTACACTATATGGATAAGAATGAATGCTTGGCGTAGAAGAAGAATAAGTTGTTTGAAAAAACTTAGCAAACATATCGGCCATGGCCTGATCTGTGTCCGCCTCAGCATTATCAAACGAAAGTTTAGAAGGAAAGACCGCTGACCTTCGCTTCATGTTAACAAAACTATAAAACTTTTTGGATTCTGAAAAAACTGAAACCTACATCTGGTCAAATAGTTTTTATAACATTTCGCGTTAAGCACGGTAAAATTTGCCCGAGCAGTTAGGTAGCGGGAAAAAACAAGCGGTGTGTTTCTTTGCTTATATTTCTTGAGTAAGCTACTCTTTAAGTTTTTAAGCGAGACAGCTCTTTTGTAAACCAAGGGGGTTTGCTTGAGCATAACGGATAAAATAACGGAACACAGATATCAAAAACAGAGTTTAGGGTATTATAAAAGATATTGGTTGCAACTGACATATCAGTTGATGCATAAAAATCAGACCAATCACAATGAGCAATTAAAGAATTTAGGTTTTCAAAGTCTGCTTTCTTAAAGCAGCGCACGCGATTACGCGGCCTTTCATTTTTATCCACAATACTAATATCCAAGTCGAAATTCACTTCGAAAGTAGGATGATAAGGATCTTCCGGTAGGGAAAGGGGTTGTACCCTGTCTACAATCACTTTGGAAGGATCAGAGGTGAAACATAAATCAAGCAATCTGTTGAGAGAGTTTTTGACATGATTGACCTGCGACAAAGACATGTCAAACAAACCGTCAAATAGGTCATGTTGCCGGGAAGGCAAAAGGAAGTTTCCTTCAGCACTAGATGTCCAATTACATTCTGGGATATTAAAGTCGCCCAGGACTATGAAGTGATCTCTGTCTGATAACAGGTTAAAAATAGTCTTAATTGCAGACAAGTGTTGCAAGTAGACTGATAATTCCGATGACGGCGGAATATAGGAGCAGGTTATATACATGAAAAAACCGGGAAAGTGTAGTTTTACACAAATTAGTTCAATGTTAAATTGAAACTCCGGTTGTAAAAGGTCCGACTCAATGTTGGAGTCTACTGCAATCAGTACTCCGCCACCCCGTCGGTCAGGTCGATCAAGCCTGTATGTTGTATACATATCTGGAAAACCTTCAGAGCTTAGAATCTCTGGTTTTAACCAGGTTTCGGTAAAAGCAATAATTTGGGAAGAAAAGGCAAGACTATTAAGATAAAGACTAGACATTTTACTACAGAGACCTCTAACATTTTGATAGGATAGAATTAAAGAAGAAAGTTTTTTTGTAGAACCCCTAACATTTTCAGAGGCATGAAGAAATGAAAAGTTCAGTTTTTTGAAGACTTTGCATTTTTTGAGTTTTTTGGCGAAGTTACGGCCAGCGTGGGAAGATTAACGGCAGTACGGCTTTTTTGTTTAGGAGTAAACTCCTTAACAATAAGGTCAGGCGGCCAAAAGGAAGTAGCGCAAACGTCTTTAAACTGTTCTGCTGGGAGACTAATTTTGAAAGAAGAAATGTCGCGCTTAAATTTGAAATTGAATTTTTCAACTGTAAAGTTATTTAAAGGCAGCTTTGCTAGGATGTACGATTGTACATCTTCTATGGTAGTGTCCGGCGCCAAACGAGAGATAAACACAATTTTTTTGGGTTTGATCGCAATCAGAGGTTTTATACTCTGTGCCTTAGTAGCAGGCATTATTGCGGGAACATTTCCCTTTATGTTGTTGTCGTTGCTCGTAATGGGAGTAGGCACAAGAGGAGGAGCAAGAGGTTTGGGTGCGGTAACTTTGCTGCTAGTCTTTTTTTTTTGTGCAGTTAGAAGAGCAAGACGGTATAGGGGAGAGTAGGCTTAGAAGATCGGGTGAAGAAGCCTGGGAAGAAGGTAGGTTGCTGAGCTTTAAATTCGTAGAGACCGAATCTAAAGGAACACTTAAAGGAGCCGGTGGTTTGCTGGGAACCGTAAAGGCGTTGAATTTGGCCTCCATCTCCAAAAATTCAGATTGGAGATTAGAGAAAGCTGTGCGTATCTTATAAAACCCAAGTTTGGTTTTGTTATGGATTTTCCGTAAATCGGATTCAGCCACACGACACGTTTCACACGACCATCTGAGACCAGTATTGGCGTGGACGGCGTCCCTAACCCGCACAGTTAGGCCACAGCATTTTAAGTGACAAAAATTATCACAGAGCCAGCAACCAATGTAATCCGCTTTAGGATCAGAAGAACATAAGCAAATTGCTGCTGAGCACGACACCATGATTGTGAAAATTAATATGCCTTTAAAATGTAGGAGACAACGAAGAGCAAAAAGAAAACAGAGTAACGAAATAAATTTCTTGAGAGAGCAAGAAACAGTTACAGCGCCGAAAACAGGAAAGCAAGCAAGTACGACGATAAAACTGCAAAACTAGCGAGCACAACGAAGTAAACAAAACAACAACAGCTGTGACGTTTACAACAACAGCACTACACAACTTACTCAGAGAGAAATATAATTTCGTGACCGGGAGAGCGGGAGAGCGTGGGAATGTTAATCAAAACAGAAACAAAAACTTGACGCCAAAGACGCGCAAGTGAAAAATTAGGAATATTAGTTTAAGAATTGACTAATAAAAGTATTAGTGTATTACTTCTACGGTTGTACTTACAAGGTTAGCACTAATAAATACCGCACTAATAATTACACAATAATTAGGCAAATAAAATCGCAAGAATTATATAAACACAGGGAGCAAAGGCTAAACACGTCTGACCACCAAGATAGCTGACTAGTTTTTTTTAGCATATTTATGGTTGACCCGGTGTCAATAAGACACTTTAGACTTTTATCGTTATATTTAATAATTATGTATTGATTTGATCCGGGGCTAATTTTATTTTCATTTAGAGGTTGATTTAGAGGTTGCTGCTCTTCTTCTACTTGACCTGAAGGGTAATAGGCTTGGTTTGGGGCATCGTTAGTATGATACGAAGTATCATAAGTTTGCATAGGGTAGACATTTGGATCATAAGAATACAAATTGGGATCAGTTTGATAGCAAGCGGGGATTGATATGGATTATGCATGTCTTCTTGATATCTAGTCTCATCTATGCTCATTTTTGATTGTCCGCTATCGGATGGCCTTGCTCTTTTTATTAGGTTGCTAGCTGGTATGTTTCCTCCTGGTGGATAGTTATTTTGTGCTCTCGCAAAACTGGGTCTAAATCGGTTTTGGTCAAAAATGTCTTGTCTAGTAATGTATCGAACTGGTCTTGGTTGTTGTGGTACAGGTACGTTCGGTTGTTGTTGGAAAAAGGTGGGTCGGAATTGGGCTATAAAATTTGGTCTGGGTATTTGGGGTGTCATGTAAGTGGGTGGTTGGTAATATGGTTGATGCTGAATTGCATTATAAGATGGTTGAAACGGTATAATTGGGTTGGGTAGATTATAAGCATGCTTGTTATAATTGTTATTTTGCAATTTATTGGTATTTGAATTGACAGTTGGCTTTGAATTATTTTTCTGATGAGTTTGTTCTTCATAAAGGTTTTTTTCTTGAAGTGTATTTATAAGAGACCTTAAATCTGGTAAATTGCAATTGACGATTCTTAAGTAAATATGTGTGGGTAACTTTTGTATTAAAGTATCAATGCTTGTTTTAATTAATCGGTTGTATAATGTAGTTTCTTCAGAATCATTTTCTAAATCTAATTTAGTACTTAACATTTGTCTTTTTCTTTCTGCTTCTTCCAAAAATAATCTTACATTACCTCGGAACTGTACGTTACGAAAATCCTCTAGTAATTGATGAGTCGGCACTTGGGGCTTGTAGTTCAAGATGAGTTGCTAGCGAAGATCTGATGAATTTGTTCTTCATAAAGGTTATTTTTTGAAGTGTATAAGAGACCTTAAATCTGGTAAATTGCAATTGACGATTCTTCAGTAAATATGTGTGGGTAACTTTTGTATTAAAGTATCAATGCTTGTTTTAATTAATCGGTTGTATAATGCAGTTTCTTCGGAATCATTTTCTAAATCTAATTTAGTTGTTAACATTTGTCTTTTTCTTTCTGCTTCTTCCAAAAATAATCTTACATTACCTCGGAACTGTACGTTACGAAAATCCTCTAGTAATTGATGAGTCGGCACTTGGGGCTTGTAGTTGAGGATGAGTTGCTAGCGAAGATCTGTCCAGGTGGTCAAGTTCGTAACTCCCAGGGCACGGATGACGTCGCCGCTAATGTTGCGCTCGATATGCCCAAAGATGATAAGTTGTTGTCGTGCATCATTTGTTTGATACAGGGCCAGAATAAAGTCGATGCGACTTATGAAGGTATAGTGAGTATTTGTGTCGCCTTGGAAGCTCTCTACTGCTTGTATTTGACGTTCCACTTGGATCATGTTACCTTCCGAAAGAAGAATTGGTTGTTGCTCTGGCATTGCCATTTTGTTGATTTGTTTTTAATTTGTTGATTAATTTATATTGTTTTTGTTTTTTGTTGTTTGTTATTTAAACGAATTGGTTTTCATAGTTTGTAAGTTGTTTTAGGTAAGTTTTTGCTTTATGTGTTTCACTTAATTTATTTATTTTTACTTTTCTTATTTGTAAAGTTTCAGTTGTTAATTTTCACTGCACTTCTAGCTATTTCACTCTCTTGGAGATAACCGTTTGCATTTATCACTCCGGCGAATTCTAGAGCGTCTTCTTAAAATTGTTTTGAAGTTTCTTAACGACAATTGTGTTTTGCCAGGTTTCACGGTTATCACTTCACTGTCGAGGTTTACTTATGTAAACTTAAAGCGTTGTTGACCGATGCAAATTGTCTTTACGAAAGTTCTTTTGCGGATAACTGAAGAACGAATGCGAGAATTGGAAAGTCGCATCTAGATTCGAACACTGTTATCCTACCGGCTGCGCCACTAAGGTGAGATATCAAAATATCTCGTGTTGAGTCGAACTAATGGTCCAGAGACCAACGCTGAAATATTCCACACCGAACACCGTAATAAAACTCATAAACTTGAGAGGGTTTTTATATTGGAGTTGGCGTTTATTTAGATTGGCATTCAGCTTAAGACTAAAAATTCATTATAAGAATATTTCGCTGTGAGCTTTAAACTGTAGATATGTTTATCAAATAGAGTATGAATGTTTTATGTTTGTGTGTATAATATGATCATGTAGAATCGCTGAGCGACTGCATGCGCGCGGATACTTTTGCTGAGTAAGATGTTTACGACAATTCTGTTGCATAAGGCATTGTAACTTGAGTAGAGTTTGTATAGTACCGTGTGAGTCTGTTACTATGTATGTATGATGTGCATATGTCATTATGTATGTGCATATGTCACTACCCTCCCCTTAAAGAGAAGTCAATGGTTATTCAGTGACTGATGGATACAATTTAGGTAGTGGTTCTTGATTAATATTTCAATTTTGTGACATGTCTACGTTTGTTGTTTTCATTGATCTTAGTTTTGAATACAATAAAGTAATTGAATTAAATGTTACATATTTAAGATAAATATATAATAAGATTATTACCAGAATAATTATTGCGATAATAAAATAAAAAGTGTAATTATTTTCTGTTATTAGTTGTACAATGTCATTGTGTCTTGTTAATTCTAAAGGTGAATATAAAGAGTCAAATTTATTTCTGGTGTTTGGTAATTTTCGCTTAAAATTATGTTTCCTATTTTAACTTTACATTGTTTTATTTGCATAATTTTATTTCCTTTAATTTGTAGGTTATTTCTACTTTTTCTTTTGTGAGTACATTTGTTTTCTTTTGCGCTCATTTTGCCTTTCTACTCTTGCTAGTTGTTGCTGTAGTTTTTACATTCTCCCTCTCACGTAGTTTAGTGTATGCTTTCTGGCACGTTTCTGCGTTGGACTCTTTGTTTAACAATCCTAAATTGTTAGTTGAGTCCCCAAAACGCAAAAAATCAAACAGAAATGAAAAGTTCTTGCCTGCAAGCATTCCACTACCGCCCCAATGGTGACTAGATCGCCGGCTCGGTCTCTTTTGGTATCCGAAAAAGTCATCTGTGAGTGTGTGCAGATGGTGTCGCAAAAAATTTGCGATGAGTCCGCTGTGATTTCTCTGCCGGTGCCACAGATAAATAGAAAAGGCAAGTTCTAGCTCCGGACCACTGGATGTGAACAATCCCAAATACCTTGTGCCTGGGGTCCTTAAAAAAGTATTAGGAGAAGGAAAGGATTAGGACAAAGGAAACAAATTTTTGTTTCTTGGCTTGCCCCTGATTTCTCGGGTTATGATGTCACAGCCTATATGCAAGGCAAAATCCAAGCCATAGATTTAAAAATGGAGAAATTTAAGTTTTCATATGAAAGGGACATATCGGTTTCAAATTAGTAAATGTCCCAGTAGAACTCTTTCTTGTTATATGCTCTCCAAAGTTTTGGCCAGACCATGTAAGAGTTAAAGAGGCAAAGAAGAAAAGAATGGGAAACCGATATCAATTCCTTTGCCTAACCAAGCCAAAACAACAAATACATGGAATAAAAAAACTAACTGCCTTTAACCTTCATATTACTTACCAAAATATTAGAGGACTTCGGAGCAAACTGTTTATTACATTGCATTGATTTAGATCGGGGTGAATAAACTCTTGAGGCGTGTGATGGTGCACTGGCTTAGTAGTTGGCAGCTGCGATATAGTTTTCCGAAGAGCCTCGGTGAACTCAGACTCGGTGCGATTTTCAGTGCTTGATGAAAAAATCCGCCAGGAACTCGCAGTGATGTGCGTACACCATTTCGGCTGAACTTAACCCGATGTCGTCTTTGATCGTGGTGCGTAGTCCTAGTAGGATGAGGTGCCTTACCTTAATCCAGTTGATTAGATCAGAAAATTTTATGGCATCGTTCGACCACTCCGTTAGCTTGTGGGTGGTATGCCGTCGTGCGTAGATGTTTAAAACCACAGATTTTAGAAAGCTCTTGGAAAAGTGTGGACTCGAACTGCCGTCCTAAATCTATAGAGCGCGAATCAGCCAGAAATCACTGCACTGGCAACTGACTGTGCTGTGATGGCATCGCAGCAGGCCATCGTGAGAAGCGATCGATGCACGTAAGACAGTATCGATATCTGTTCGAAGACGGCAGTGGGCCAACGATATCTATATTGATGTGCTCGAAGTGAGCGTCGCAGGCGGCATACTCTCCAAATGGCGGTTTGGTGTCGTGCTGGACTTTGGCTTTTTGGCACGGGATACAAGAACGTACGATTTTGGCGACATCCTTTGCATTGCGAGGCCAAACGTAGTGCTTGCTAACCAATTTGTTCGTTGCTTTAACTCCTGGATGGCATAGCGAATGTAGGCCTTGGACTACCGTTGGGCGTAGGCACCTGGGCGCAAACGGGCGTACCTGTTTATTGTTAACGTGGCAGTATAATTGTTTGTTTGAGCCTGGAATAAACAATTTCGTTAGTGATATGGTATTTTCTGGGTCAGACTTAAGCAAAGATTGTAGTTCGTCATCGCTTTCCTGTTCTATTGCCATCTCGTCAAAATCTATGTGTTTGATGATGCGTGAGAGAAGGTCAGCGACGTTATTTTCCTCTCCCGAGATGTGTTGAATGTTGGTACTGAATTGGCGAATAAAATCCAGTTGCCGGGCGCGTCGTGGTGATGCTTTCTGACTATTTTGAATGAAAGCGAACATCAGCGGTTTATGGTCGGTGAAGATTACATGTAGTTCAGCAACGTAGCATTTGCGAGCTCGTTTTTACAGGCGTCGAACGCGTGATCGGCTTCCGTAGACCGTAGACCGTAGAGTATCGCAGTTTTGTCGTTTTTTTATTACCTTGCATCAGTGTTTGGAGTATGTGTTGATTATCAGTCGCACGTGGGATAAACGGCCCATTGAAGTTGATCATAACCAGAAACTTTTTTAGATCCTTAGCGATAAGCGGTTTTTTAAAGTGACGAATGGCTTCCACTTAAGATTCAGATGGTTTTAAACCGTGCTGGCTGATGTCATGACCCAGGAACGTGAATTGCGACTTTCCGAACTAACACTTCTCGAAGTTCACGGTGAGTTGTGCCTTTCGGAGGCGGTCGAGGACTATGCGTAGGTGCGTCTCGTGCTGCGTTGCGAAAGCAAAATCGAGGCCCTGTATGACGTCGTTTATGTACCGCTGAAAAGTCTGCGCTGCATTTCGCAAGCCGAACGTCATGAACAAGAATTCGAATAACCCAAAAGGCGTGATAATGGCTGTTTTTGGAATATCTTGCGGCTCGACAGGAATCTGGTGATATGCTTTTTGCAGGTCGATTTTAGAAAATATATTCTTAACGTATAGAATGCTCGTTACATCCAGTATGTACGGAATCGGATATCGATCAGGCACTGTTACGTTGTTTAGAGCTCGGTAGTCTCCGCATGGACGCCATTCTCCCTTCGCTTTCTTTACCTTGTGTAAAGGGCTTGACTATTTGCTCTTTGAGGGACGACATATTCCTTTATCCAAAAGATAGGAAAACTCGCTCTGCGCTGCTTTGAGTTTGTCCACTGCCAGTCGTCGTGCACGAGCGTGAGTGGGCGGGCCGTTTGTCGTGCTAAAATGGGTTACTTTTGATGTTACTAACAGCCTGTTTGAATTGATCGTTGCGAGATCTCGATATTCGTGAAGTAGCTTGGCGTATTGGTTGCACGCATCGTAGGATAAAATCCAAGCTATTTCATGCGGAGGCGTGCCACAGGTCGATTCGATTAATATCAACGAGTAAGGTCAACACTCTGTGAATACCACTACAGGAAGACTACTCAGATTTTGTCCTCGGGTTGCTTTGAAGTTAGACTGCCGTTTAAATCAGACCCAAACGTTTGCCTACGTTCGAGGTTTCAAAACGGCGTTTCTTGTCGCTTGAATAAAGACTAACTCGTGACCAAGGCTTGAAGAAAATGTATCTCGAATTTATGGAAGAGTACCTCGCCTTAGGTCATATGTCACCATCTGACATAGATGTTACGTCTACTCCGCACTATGTAATTCCCCATCACTGCGTTCTGAAACCTGAGAGTACATCAACAAAACTCCATGTGGTGTTTGACGCATCCTGTAAGACGTCCACACACGTGTCTCTTAACGACATTCTGATGGTGGGGCCTACAATTCAAGAAGACTTGTATTCAACTCTTCTTCGCTTCAGGTTACATCGTTTCGCTTTGACAGCTGATGTCAAGAAGATGTACCGCCAAGTAATGGTAAATGAAGCTGATAGGCCATTCCAATTGATAGTGTGGAGACGATATCCATCTGAATCCTTGAGATTATATAAGCTCAACACCGTTACTTATGGTACAAGGTCCAGCCTCTTTTCTGGCCATTAGGTGTTTAAAAAGGTTGAGTGAAGCCGTAAGAGGATCTCCCTAGAGCTTTAGAAGTTATTCGGTCCGAATTTTATGTCGATGACATGTAAACTGGTGCTGCATGCATAGATGAACATGATAAGACAATTAAGTATGAAGTTATTCAGGTTTTTCAAACAGCAGGTTTTGAATTGAGCAAGTGGTATTCAAACTCACCTGAGGTCACTGCATCTGAGAGCACAGTTAAACCGACAACAATCTCGGATTCAGATTCAACTAAGGCTCTAGGTATATCATGGACTCCTAGTGAAGATGCCTTAAAGTTCAAAATTGACACCTCTGTCATGGTTCTCCGAGCGACAAAAAGGAACATATTGTCCGTGACATCGAAGCTGTTTGACCCCCTCGGCTTATTAAGTCCAATTGTCATCCTATTGCAGGAGCTATGGCTTAATAAGTTGGACTGGGATGAGTCTAACACTTAACACTAAACACTTCCTAGACTTGAGTTCGATCTCATCCTTCGTCGTTGGCGACATTCGTTTCGAACAGAGTGGCTGAGATTCAGGAGTGGTCCAAAGAAGCTACATGGCGACATGTACCGACAAAACAAAACCCGGCAGATGTAGTATCAAGAGGTTGTGACATTGACGACTTGAAGGAGACAATCTGGTTTGGTGGACCTTCGTTTTTGAAGAACAAAGATGAAGATTGGCCCGTTATCCGCACTTAGAGCTGTAAAGGGAGATGATGGAGCTGGGGAAAAGAAAATTGGATCTAGTGGACGTCATCGAGGTATTCTCGTCACACCTCAAACTGCTAAGGGTATATGTGTTTATATGTTCCGCTTCATAGCTAAATGCAAAAATAGGAATGCCCAATTTGAAAAGATTCCATCACCAACGGAATATAAAGAAGCCTTTTTAAAAATTATTGAAGTTGTTCAATGTCACGAATTTGATGATGACATTAAAAGAGTTCGTAAGGGATCCAAGCTTGGCCCTTGTCTTCACCGATTAAATCCATTTATTCACAAAGACAAGGGAACTTGGTGTAAGTTCTCTTTGTTGAGAGTTGGGGGGCGACTAGCAAATGCTCCTATATCGTATGATTCCAAGTTTCCATTGTTGTTGACTAAACGCTCTCAATTCGTACAGAGCTATTTCCGACATTTTCATCAAACCAATTTTCATGTTGGCCCACGAGCACTTGTGAGTATTCTTCGGGAGCGTATTTGGATTGTTAACGCTCAGGAGGTCTGCAGTCAGACAGTTCGTTCGTGCATTAGATGTTTCAAATGCAAACCGCGACTTCTGACTCAAATAATGGGGAATTTACCCACAGACCGACTCCGTGCTCTCCGCCCCTTTCACATTTGTGGCGATGACTTTTGTGGTCCAGTGTACACGACACTTAAAATCCGTGGTAGGCCCCCTTATAAGTCCTACATAGCGCTGTTCGTATGTTTTGCGTCCAAAGCAGTTGAATTAGAAGTTGTTTCCGATCTTTCCACTGACTCCTTTTTGTTATGTTTTCAAAGGTTTGTTGGTCGCGGAGGATGTCCGAAGATCGTGCACTGCGACAACGCGAAGAATTTCGTCGGAGCGAGTTGCCACTTCGACGATCTGCGACGTAAGATCGAGGGGCAAAAGGACGTAATTCGCGAATTCGCATCAAGAAGCGGATGCGACTTTGCGTTCAGACCGCCTCGAGCACCACACATGGGAGGGCTCTGGGAGGCAGGTGTCAAAACTGCAATGCACCTGCTCCTACGAGCTGCAAACAGTCCTCGTCGGCGTCGAGGCGGTGCTGAACTTGAGGCCACTCTGACCAATCAGCCAGGACCCCAGCGACGGAGAGGCCCTAACCCCAGGGCACCTGCTGACAGGCGGGTCGCTACTCGCCCCACCAGCAATCCGGACCCCGGACCAGACGGGTCTCAATTGCTTGCGGCGATGGCGACTTGTCTCGTCAGTCAGACAACTGTTCTGGCAGCGATGGTCCCGCGCCTATGTCCTGAGCTTCAAATCCGGGGCAAGTGGCAGCAGCAGCAGCAAACAACAAAGAGGGCACTCTCGTCGTCGTTGCAGAAGACAATCTTCCTGCGCAACAGTGGCTCCTCAGCAGGATCATGGCAACTCACGCATGGCAGGACGACATGGTCAGGGTGGTTGACATTAGGACCAGCAATGGGCGAAGGTTTAGACGGGCCATTCATAAACTGGCTCCATTACCGTTTGCTTGAAGCCTTACAGGCCTTCAACAGGACCGGTGTTAAATTAAGTTAGTTTAGTAAAAAGAAAAAAATTGAAGTTTAGTGTAAGCGCAATAAAGTTTTCTCTTCGTTGTTTTGAATTCGCCCCGTTTCGCCGCCGTAGTTAAGCTAGGCTAAGCAATGGAGCAATCGTAAAATATATTTTGAAATGAACACACGTTGTGAGAGTCGCGACAAGATGGGACACTTTTATTGATAGCGTTGATCTGGCAGCTCATTGCACTAATGCAATTATTCGATAACTTTCGTAAAATATTTTTGGCAATCAAAAATTGGCAGGTCTCACTAGACTGCATTTTGCAACACGGCAGGAAAAAAAAGCGCGTGCATCGCCATAATGCCAAGAAAGATCTCTCTCTTCCGTCTTGACACTCAAAGCGAACAGACGTCGTCATCTTTTTCAAGTCACTTAAAATTTTTTAATCTGAGCCATCTGATGCCAGAAAATCAAAAGAAATATAAATAAGTGCGAACACAAATTGTAAAACATACCGGCTTATCGGCCGCCAACAAATTTTTGGGCAATACCACGCCAAATTTACTTGATATGATGTCGCTGAGGACGGACAAAATAATGAATGCCTAATCAGTGACAGGAAGAACGCAATACCTTTGGACAAAAAAAATTATGATTATGTGGGATGTTCAGCGCAAGCCAATCACATTCTTATGAGGGTCGTTGTGCCGTAAAATAAATAAAAAAAAAAATAGCAAACATAACCTGCAGCAGCACCACGTGCTGAGTCTTCCTGCCCAGCGGCGTTGGCGCATATTTGGCATCGCCACCAAAGGAATTTTCCACGGATTCATGGATATTCAATTCTAAATCTATATTATAATTTGTCGCGTACCTGTACGACTTAATGCACATGGTCAGCTGTCAACCAAGGCGTGCATAACCTCACCGTTGTGGAGTGCCACGAGGGCTCTCTCTTTCACTGCCATGGAGCCGAAGTCTTGATCGACCTGGACGTTTCTTTTTCTCTTAATTTAATTTTCTTTAATGAAACTTTTTAATTAGGTTTAAAATATCTACTATATGCTCTTAGTGTAGCATTTCCATTCGAATTTCATAAGCCTTTATTATTTTTATAAAATCATTTACTTTGGGTATGGTATGTATGGCGCAATTAAACTGATATATGTATGTATTTAACTAATTCTTTTTGGGAAGTTCAAACAGCAACTCCAGAATCTTCAGGCCTGTGGACAAAGGAATGCATCAAAACTTCAAGTAAGCAAGTAAACAAACAATAGAGTGAGTTTACCTTAAAGTTTATAATATATATATACATATCAGTCACTCGTTCTATAAAAAGATCCATACCCATAACCATATATGAAAGAAAATATCTTTTTTTTTAGTATTTAAAAGTTTTCCACAAATTTAATAATGGTCACAAAATTCGAATTCTTTGCTAGTTCCAAGAAATACTTTTCAATATCTAAAGTTCATTCAAGTTAATTCGTAATTTAAAAAAAAATATATTATAAATACATATAAGTGTTTCACATGAATAGAGTGTTAGTCATTCAGTAGTTTTTAGGCCATGGATTTTAAAAAAATTCATGGACTATTGTGTTTGTCGGAACGGAAATGTGCGTAACAGGCAGAAGGAGGCATCTCCGACCCCATAAACTATATATATTCTGAATCAGTATCAGTAGCCGAGTCGATTGAGCCATGTCTGTCTGTCCGTCTGTCCGTCTGACCGTCTGTCCGTCTGTCTGTCTGTATGAACACCTGGATCTCAGAAACTATAAGAGCTAGAGTCATCAAATTTTGCGACAACATACATATATATTGCAGTGTCTCAAAGTTTTTGTAAAATTTGGACACGCCCCTTCCCGCCTCTGTAAATCAGTAATAACTATTTAACAACTACAATATTAGCTCAACAACCAAAGTTGTATATCTTACATGACAAATACCTTGCCACGGGCGTTATGTGAAAATTTCATTTGAATCGGACTATAAATAAGTGAGATATGATACGAATTAAACTCACTTTGAACTGTAGTATACATATATATTGAATATCTACTGTACCGAGTTTGTTGCACTGTTTACATAAACAGAGCCCGGGTCTTTAGCCTAAGTGGCCGAAATATGAGTCGATCAGCGCGCACATAGAAAGAGCATATGTAAGCATTCTGTTACATGCGCCGACCGCCCGATCGAACTCAAGTGCATGCACATACCACAGCACTCCAGCTTAAAGAGAGCATACATATATATAATATATAAGATATATACATAACCGTCTCTCTGCTGTCCAACTGTGGGCAGCGCAGCAAGGAGACCTAGGCTTAATTAGAACCTAAGAAAGAATGTTTAAGACAGATCCATTTTGACATGGGAAGCGGCACCTTCGCTGCTCCCAGAATAAATCGAACAAACAACCAAAGGTCCACGGCATCGTCTTTTCTTTATATGGCGACCGTGACAGTGATTGTGAACTATTAAAGAATTAAAAAAGTGACAAAGTACGAGTGGCAATCCGTCACTTGTACCGACGGTGGAATACATGCAGACGAGTGCATACGAGTGAATAAATCGGCAGCAACAACAACAACTACAAGTATGCAGAGGCGAGCATTTGGATAAATCGGCAGCAACAACTACAAGTGTGAGAGGCAATCCGTCCCTTACACCAGCGCGGGAGAACGAGAAACTGAAAAAAAAAAAACCACAAAAGAAAATTACTGAGTGAGTAGAGTGCGGTGATGGGACGCGGAGGTTTAAAAAACAAGATCAACAAAAGAATAGCACATATTAAATGGCTATTATATACAAATAAAACGCCACCCCCATGGGCAACGGCGCAGAAGCTAACAACAGAACTTGATTTTTTGAGAGAAAACCTCCAGCAGAGACAGCAAAAACCCGCAACTCACTCAGCAAACATAAAAATCATAAATGAAAAAATAATTAAAAAACCTCCATCTCCCAAGCCATTGCCGAAGAGGAAGGACGTATGCCCGAATGACTGCCCTGGACCATTGTACGACGCAGCGTGTAAATCTACATGTTTAACCCGAAGACCTGTGCGAAGACCAGCACCGGTCCCGCCTGAGCCCATAGGCCCAGGACATCAGCAGCAGTAATCAACAAGTGCGGGACGCACTCCGCCTGCACCTGCGAGGGAGGATCAGAGGACCAACCGGGAAAAAAATTTATTTTTTTTTTGTTGCCCTGTGTGGCACACCAAAGAATTTTTTTGTTGCCCTGTGAGGCACACCAATTAATTTAAAAAAAAAAAAACAGATTGTAAAATTGTGCGGAACCATCTCCGCTCGATTAGAAGTGTAGCCCGTAAAGCTATACGAAACGATAGGCAGGAAAATTTGTTAAAAGTAAATGCAGAGTAATGCAATAGATAAATTTTCTGAGAACATAATTAATAATTATACATACAGTTTAAAAATATATATACCCGAAATGGGGCTAGTAGACGTCAAATCTGTGGACTCCACAGCCAACGTCATTAACAAAGTAGAGTCCAATAATTATGACTTTTATTTAATACACATATTGTTAATAATAATTGTTGTTATAATGTGCGCAAATTGCTTTTACAAATTGTATAAATTGCATAATAAATGCCTAAGAAAGAAATATATGAGCCAGGCAAATGATCTGGACAAAATTTAAAAAAAAAAGGAAGCGCAAACAACATTTAACAGTCATTTAAATAATACAATGTTTAACTTTGCAATGAAACGAATTGAATAAAATAAATTACAAATAAAAACCTAAATAAATTACAAACTAAAATATATAAAATAAGGTATGGCTACACTACAGGCATTTATAGAAATACATGATAAAGAGTTCATATCCATAAAATAATGGAATGGAATGAGATATATGAAGAATTAAACAACATAAAAACCAACTTTGACAAATCATATAAATCACTAACACAAAACAGGCCAATTCAGAAAAATACTATAAAGAAACATTCAGAGATACTAGTAAATTGCTTTAACCAAGCACGAACACTTATATATGGACAGAAAGATAAATTAAATCAAGATCATTGGTCCCGAGTATCAAAATTTTTGATCAGACTACGATCTAATCTAATATCAGTTAAACTAAAGTTTAATCTGGATATATCTGTACCAACTATACTCAATACTTCTCTTACTATCGAAACTAGTGAAACTGGCACTGACCAAATAGAGCCAGAAGATCAGGAAGCAAAACCTAAAATAGAAGAGGAGGAATTAAATAACCTCACTATTCCAGCTGTTTTGATGTCAGATCTGGATAATTCCACAGATTCCGACACTTCTTTGAGCATAATAGAAAATAAAGTAGGAAACAATAGAACAATGGCGCAAAATAATATTGAGCTTATTAATACAGCAACTAAGCTTGTACCAGTTTTTGATGGTAAAGCTGAAAACTTACAAAGTTTTATTGATGCACTAGAAATATTGGAACTAATAACAGGCGAACACGAAGTATTAGCAGTTTCCATAATAAAATCAAGACTAAAAGGTGCTGCCAGAAATTTAATCGGAAATGAAACAACAATAACTGAAGTAATTTCCAGATTAAAAAGCAATGTCAAAGGCGAAACTGTAGAAGTACTATCAGCAAAATTGATGAACCTACAGCAACGCAACAAAACTGCTAACCAATACACACTAGAGGTTGAGCAAATGACAAAAATGTTAGAAGGTGCATATATAACGGACGGCTTATCGCTAGAGTTAGCCAGAAGTTATTCCACCCAGCATGCGGTCAAAGCAATGACTAAAAATTGCACAATTGATAAGGTAAAACTTATCATGCAAGCTGGTACCTTCAACAATATGAATGAGGCAGTATCTAAATTTGTAAATTGTTGCACAGAAGCAACCGGACAGCCAAACTCTGTTCTATATTATAAAAATAATCCACAACGCGGCGGATACCGCGGGCGTGCAAATTACAGAGGTAACTTTCGTTATCGTAATAATAATTACAATAACCAATCTAATAACGGACGCGGCCAATATAGAGGAAACTCAAGAGGCCGGGGCAATTCGAATCGAGGTCACAACTCAAATAACCCTAGTAACGTCCGAGTAACCAATACATCGGAAAACTCACAAAACCCTTTAAATACTCAACAGTAAAAAATGCAAGGATTCATACCATTAATCTCAGTCAGAACGTATTTGTATCATTCAACCATCTAGCTACAGGAAAAGAACTTGTCTTTTTAGTAGACACAGGTGCCGAAATTTCAATAGTTAAAGAATATTCTGATGTCTTTCATGACATACAAGAAAATGATATTATCGACATAACAGGAATAAGTAAAGAAGTAACCAAATCCAAGGGGCTAACTTCTATTGAGATACAGACCACTAAGTATATACTTCAACACGATTTTCATATCGTGGATTCACAATTCGCTATTCCTTGTGATGGCATTTTAGGAATCGATTTTATTAGAAAATTCAATTGCCAATTAGACTTCAAGCAATCTGAAGATTGGCTTATAATAAGACCTAATAACTTAAAATTTCCAATTAATATTCCTATAACATACAGTTCTGGCAACAACTCAATACTTCTGCCAGCAAGATCCCAAGTTATTAGAAAAATAGAACTAGATTCAAAAGAAGACAGTGTACTGATTCCAAATCAAGAAATTCAGCATGGTATTTACATAGCAAGTACCATAGCAACATCTAAAAACGCTTTTATAAGACTACTTAATACAACAAATAAAGTTCAAGTAGTCAGTACAAATAATTTAGCGTACGAATCACTTTCGAACTACGATGTAGTCAAAACTAATCCAGACAATAGAAACAAATCTGTATTATCTCAACTAAATAAAAACTTTCCTCCACAATTCAAATCACAACTTTCAAGCTTGTGCACCCAATATAGTGATATATTCGGATTGGAATCTGAACCAATAAGCACTAATAATTTCTATAAACAAAAACTGAGATTAAAAGATGATGAACCAGTGTATGTAAAAAATTATAGAAGCCCACACAGTCAGGTGAACGAAATACAGAAACAAGTTGGAAAATTGATCACTGACGGCATTGTTGAACCATCTGTATCTGAATATAACAGCCCACTATTACTTGTCCCTAAAAAACCATCTCCAGGTTCAGACCAAAAGAAATGGCGATTAGTAATTGACTATCGTCAAATTAATAAAAATTACTGTCCGATAAATTTCCACTCCCAAGAATTGACGACATTTTAGATCAACTTGGACGAGCAAAATATTTTGCATGTCTTGACTTAATGTCAGGATTTCATCAAATTGAACTCGAAAAAGTTCAAGAGATATAACGTCATTTTCAACGAGCAATGGATCATATCGCTTCACGCGACTACCTTTTGGTATTAAAATAGCGCCTAATTCATTTCAGAGAATGATGACTATAGCATTCTCTGGATTAGAACCTTCACAAGCATTCCTTTATATGGATGACTTAATAGTTATAGGTTGTTCTGAAAAACATATGCTTAAAAACTTAACAGACGTTTTTGAGAAATGTAGGAAATACAATCTAAAGTTACATCCAGAAAAATGCTCATTTTTTATGCATGAGGTGACTTTTCTCGGTCATAAATGCACAGACAAAGGAATACTTCCGGATGACAAAAAATATGATGTCATTATGAATTACCCTACGCCGCACAATGCGGACAGCGCTAGACGTTTCGTTGCGTTTTGCAATTATTATAGACGTTTCATCAAAAATTTCGCCGAATATTCACGGCACATAACAAGATTATGTAAAAAGAATGTTCCTTTCGAATGGACAGATGAATGCCAAAACGCATTCCAATATTTAAAAACAAAACTTATGGAACCTACTTTGCTACAATATCCTGATTTCAGCAAAGAATTCTGTATAATTACTGATGCAAGTAAGCAAGCGTGCGGAGCGGTTTTAACTCAAAACCATAACGGACTCCAACTTCCCATTGCATACGCATCAAGAGCTTTCAGTAAAGGAGAAAGTAATAAATGTACAACTGAGCAGGAATTAGCTGCAATACACTGGGCAATATTACATTTTAGACCATACATTTATGGAAAACACTTCACAATTAAAACAGATCACAGACCATTAATATATCTATTCTCTATGATCAATCCGAGCTCTAAACTGACACGCATGAGGCTAGAATTAGAAGAGTATGACTTTACAGTCGAATATTTAAAGGGAAAAGACAATCATGTAGCTGATGCGTTATCAAGAATAACCATTAAAGATCTACAAAACATTACGGGAAATATAATGAAAGTCACTACGAGATACCAAAATAGACAGAAAATCCGCGCGGATAACAATAAAATAGAATTGCCTACGCAATCTATAGAAAAAGCTTCTAAGCCCAACGTATATGAAGTCATAAACAATGACGAAGTACGTAAAGTAGTGACCTTGCATGTAAAACATATGCTATGTTTATTTAAACATGGTAGAAAAATCACTGCAAGATACGACGTTAGCGATTTATATACTAATGGAATCCTCGACTTAGGTCAATTCTTCCAAAGGCTTGAAATGCAGGCCGGTATAAATAAAATCAGCCAACTCAAAATGGCACCGTGGGAAAATATCTTTGAACATGTTTCAATAGATAATTTTAAACAAATGGGCAATAAGATATTGAAAACATTAAGAGTAGCGCTACTCAACCCGGTGACCTTAATAGAAAAACAAAAAGATAAAGAAGCTATACTGTCTAAATTCCATGACGACCCAATACAAGGAGGTCATATCGGCATTTCAAAAACCTTGGCCAAGGTCAGAAGACATTATTATTGGAAAGGTATGACTCGAGATATTACTGAGTATATACGAAAATGTCAAAAATGCCAGAAAGCTAAAATGACAAAGCATAGCAAGACCCCATTGATAATAACCATTACGCCAATAAATTCTTTTGACAGGGTGATAGTAGACACTATTGGTCCACTACCTAAATCAGAAAATGGCAATGAATATGCAGTCACTTTAATATGTGACCTAACTAAATATTTAGTTGCCATACCAGTTCCAAATAAGAACTCGAACACTGTCGCTAAAGCAATTTTTGAATCATTTATTCTGAAGTACGGTCCAATGAAGACGTTCATTACGGACATGGGAACAGAATATAAGAATTCAATTATAAATGATTTATGCAAAAATCTAGGAATTGAAAATATAACATCTACGGCACACCACCACCAGACCGTTGGAACAATAGAACGTAGTCATAGAACTTTCAACGAATACATACGCTCATATATATCGGTTGATAAAACTGATTGGGATGTATGGCTTCAATACTTCGTTTTCTGTTTCAACACGACCCCCTCAATGGCACATAATTACTGTCCATATGAGTTAGTATTTGGTAAAACAAATAATTTACCAAAACAATTCAATAGTATAGATAACATAGACCCAATATATAATATAGATGACTATGCTAAGGAGAGTAAATATAGATTAGAAGTAGCTTACAAAAGAGCTAGAATAATGATAGAAGAAAATAAGAAAAATAATAAGATATTATATGATCAGAAAATAAACAACATAGATATATCGGTAGGTGATAAAGTCTTATTACGAAATGAAACAGGTCATAAGCTAGAATATAAATATACTGGTCCGTATAAAGTAACGGAAATAGGAGATAGAAATAACATCATAATAACGAATAATAAAAACAAAAAACAAACAGTACATAAGGATAGGTTAAAAATGTTTATTTCATAATTGTTGTTAGTATGGCCATGCTAAGACAAAAATACTTATCTACATTTGAATGTTATTTGTAATTTAATATATTCAAAAAAATATATAAAAAAAAAATTGAAAAACACCACATACATATATTGCGTACCAAAAACTTAAAAAAACCGGCTACCGCCACCGCCCCTTTTCAATGTTATTGAGCTTTTAAAATATTTTAATGAAAAATAATGAAAAACAAAAACTTTTACATGCCGATCGCGGTAGCAATCGAACTCAACATTGTTGCCCTTACAGTCCGAGACATAATCCACTCAGCCACCGAATAACTCTGGCTAGTGCCAAAAAATCAACAAGAAGCACATGAAATAAATTTTGGTATGCGCTAGAAATGCATACTTATACCTATTGCCCTCTCGCTCAGTCTAATGGTTGCGACACTTCGCTTCTGCTTTGTCTATGCGTTCTTCTTCTTCTGTTCGTTAATTCAAATTGCGCGTATCATCGAACACTGTATAAAATTGATCTCCGCCAAATTTTTAATATTAATCCAAATAAAGCGAAATTTTCATTGCGAATTTTAATAAATATCCGAATATAATTAAGTTATCTATGTCTGCAGATTGCAGAAATTAATTAATTTGGGGAACATTTAAGTTGCGCAGAACATGTCAAGCGACTCGTAGGTCACCAAAATTTAACTTTTTAAGAACAACTAAATCCATTACATGTGCTGTAACTTCCCCTTGGTGTTCCCTAGGTACTGATTATTTTTGATAATCGGTGGGAAATTCGAGCTGCGATTCTATTCGGTTATTTACAAACTTTTTTACGGTATACTATGATAATCCATGGCCTTATACAGTCAGCACCTGACTGTAGCGTTTGTATTTTTTTATATGTTGATGGACAACAAAATGAATTTAAATAATTTAATAAACAATTATGTTAAATCTTCTACTATGAATTAAAAGCCTTTCTGACTCGTGGTAATCTGTGGATGTAAACACAGCGGCTGGTTATGGGTTGACGAGTTGTCCACAGGGTAGGGTGGGTAAAGAAGGAGGCCATCTGACTAGGTCCTCCACCAAAAGGGTATAGTCTTGTCTTCCGTTTATTTATAGCCTTATTTAGCTTGATCCTTAGAAAGGTCTATCTCTGTCTACGATTTTATTTTATGTGACGCTTCTGTCTCAATATCACAAGTCCCACCCCTTCTCTTGCTCTTGGCAAGTCGGACACAATTATAGTAGACAGAGAGTGGTATTGTGGCAGCACTAAACGCGTGGTCGTTACATAAATAAATGGCGCCCAACGTGGGGCAACGCCTTGAAGAAAAATAATAATGGCGACCGCTTACCTAAATAGGTAACCCTATGCTTCCCGATTCGTTTTCATCCATACTCTTCCTTGTAGTTTCAGTGGGTTTTACTATTGTACTCGGACTTACTGGTGTTCTGGAGATTTTCGGAACCAGGCCAGGCAATAGATCTAACCTCAAATTTGTTTCATGATTAATAGTTTGACTTCCAAACTTTACATTACTAAACACCTGTAATATTATTATCTAGGAATTTATAGCTCTGATTTTAAGTCGGTTCTATACCAGATAATTCACATAAACTATCTTTTCTCATTAAATCGAGATTGTTTGCTGGATAAATTCGGTATCTTACTCTTTATTTGGATTAGACTTCAACCACTTGTATTTAAAAGTTATTTTCAATAGTCGCATTTAGTTTAGACTAATACCCTTTAAAAAAAAAAAAAAAAACAACCGTTGTGTTTATTATCCGAAGATTACCTCATTGTTTGTTATGATAATATTGTAGTTTTTCTAAATTACCGTTTTACCGCTTATCTTTTAAAATGCCTTTAACTCGAAGCACTGAAAATTTAGCAACTTTTCCAACGGAAGAGTCACTTGTTTTTACGCAGCCTAGTACTAGTTCTGACATTAACCCAAACAGAATGGTAACTAGATGTGGTGGCACATGTCGTTCGAATACTCAAGCAGAGAAAAGCCCACAAGTTACACAATCGCCTTTCATACCAAATTTGTTGACAGAAAATCGTGTGCAGGAAATAATTTCCAATTCTATGGATAGGTTCCAAGCGAGTATAAACGACATAATCTCAGCTCAAATCTCTGAAGCAATAAGGTCAATAAATCAAGCTTCTCTCGCAGAAAATACTCAATTTAACACACAGCCGAATTGGAATAACGGTTCATGGAATTTGAATGCACGCAATCACTTGCCGAATTCCAACAACACCTCACGTGTGAGACCTTCTTCAGAACCCAGTTGCCAAAGCAATCTTGCAGTGGAGAGCCCTGACAAGGTATCTAATATTATTTCCAATTGGCGTATTAAATTTGGTGGCATACCAAATGATATCCCAATTGAAGACTTTATTTACAGAGTAAATAATTTAACGTCAACATGCCTAAATGGGGATTTTGAATTACTCATCCAGTTTGCCAACTTGCTTTTTACTGGCTCAGCATTATCTTTCTATTGGAGAGTACATAGGTCGGTCGAAATGTTGACTTGGACCTGTCTTTGTAGACGCTTGAAGGAGAGATATCAAGACCAAAGATCTGACCTTGAAATCAAAAGCTTTATGCGCCAGCGAAGGCAAAAACCAAATGAGAGTTTTGATGAATTCTTGGATTCAATACTTGCTATTGCCGATTCTCTTCGAGAACCAATGGCGGATGTTGATATCGTTGCAGAGGTTCGTCACAACCTCAATGAAGAATTAAAACATGAGCTTTTGCACATCGACACTCCAGATTTAGCTTCATTGCGTAAAGAATGCCATCGTCACGAAGAATTCTTCCGCGGTAATCGTGCTAAAAACACTTCTCGCTTAAACATCGCTAAGAAATTTATAAACCCTCTGGTGCAAGAAGAGACAGTTTATTTATTTAATTAGTTTATAGTCGGACTAAGGTCAGTCGACTGTGTAAAAATAAAGAAAAAAAAAACAATTAATAGTTATAATTAATAATTATAAATTAAAAGTAAAATCTTAACTGTGAGAAAAGAAAGCAAAAAGAAATTAATTAAATTGAGTTGACATTGGGATCATAAAAATGAAAGAGCCGATCCAACATTTGTTCCAGAGGATTGGGGAACACCCAGAAAAACCCAATCAGATCAGGAGAGTTAGTGTTAGTAAGCAAAACCTAATCAAAATAGCGATTCAAATGTTCAAACATGCAGTTAGTAAAAAAGTACTACTGTTACTAGAAAGCAGATAAGTATATTTAACTAGTTACTAGAAAGGTGGTTAAGGATTTGTACTTTTAAGCAAGATACAGAATTATTGTTGTTATTAGCAACAATGTAGTATAGTTTATTATAGTCCGAACATAATACCCTGAAAGGCTCATGCAGGGCATAATTCGAGCTACAATATGAAAGTTTTAGAGGAAGATAATTACGGGTGATTCTACCAGGGACAGAGAAGTGTAGTCGACTAAGTAAGTCGTTACTATCTATGTCCCCTTGTATAAGGTTATAAATAAATACAACACCAAGCATAGTTCTACGATTGGCTAGGGAAGGCAGATTTAGTAACAAAAGTCTACTAGGATAGGAAGGAAGTCTTGAATTTACATCCCAGTTAAGGCCTCGCAAGGCAAAAATTAAAAAGTTTTTCTGTACGGATTCAATGCGATCCTTGTAAACTGTGTACTGAGGACTCCAGACACATGATCCGTACTCTAGAATTGGACGAACAAGCGAGGTGAAAAGAGTCTTAGTTAGGTAAGGATCGTCAAACTCCTTAGACCATCTCTTAATAAAGCCGAGTACACCCATAGCTTTATTAACCATTGATGATATATGTTCGCAAAACTTTAGTTTGCGATCCAAACGGACACCTAGATCATCAACCAGGGAAATTCTTTCCAAGGTACAACCACAAAGAGAGTAAGATACGTACTTTGGACAGGCTCGTGAGAATGTCATCAGCTTGCATTTGGAGCTGTTCAGATTAAGGAGATTTGCACGACACCAAGAATAGAAACAATTTAAGTCAGATTGAAGGCGCAAATGACAGGAGTCGTCTCTAAATTGAAAACAGAGCTTGACATCATCAGCATACATGAGAGTACGGGAGTTAAGTATGACCGTTGGAAGGTCATTGATGAAAAGTGTAAAAAGCAGGGGACCTAAATGGCTTCCCTGGGGAACACCAGATGTGGCATGAACGGGGTAAGAAAGATTATTCTTAAAGAGGACTCGTTGGGTTCTGTCACGTAAATAGCTCACAATCCAACTAAGAAGTTTTGGTGAGAAACCGAGAAGATTCAGTTTATGTGCAAGAAGAGAATGGTTGACTGAGTCAAATGCCTTACTGAAATCAGTATAAATGACATCGGTTTGAAGATTTTTCTGAAATCCTTTTACCACAAAGGATGTCAGCTCAAGCAAATTTGTCGTGGTAGAACGACGTTTTACGAATCCGTGTTGAAAAGGGGATATAACGGATCTGCTAAAATGTTGCAAGTGAGGAGTAATAACATTCTCGAAGAATTTAGGAATAGCCGATAATTTAGAGATACCTCTATAATTACTTGCATCAGACTTGCTGCCTTTTTTGAGTAAAGGGATGATAAATGATTCTTTCCATATGGAAGGAAAGGAGGCGGTGTCTAAGGACAGCGAAAATAATTTGAGCAATGGCTTACATAAGGAATTGGCACAATATCTAAGTACACAGGCGGGGATACCATCGGGACCTGGAGAAAAGACTGGTTTAACTAAGCTAAGATCCTTAAAAAGTGAACTTTCATTCAGTAACGGTGTGAAGATGCCATTTGAACTCGGTACACTATAGGGATAAGAATGAATGCTTGGCGTAGAAGAAGAATAAGTTGTTTGAAAAAACTTAGCAAACATATCGGCCATGGCCTGATCTGTGTCCGCCTCAGCATTATCAAACGAAAGTTTAGAAGGAAAGACCGCTGACCTTCGCTTCATGTTAACAAAACTATAAAACTTTTTAGGATTCTGAAAAAACTGAAACCTACATCTGGTCAAATAGTTTTTATAACATTTCGCGTTAAGCACGGTAAAATTTGCCCGAGCAGTTAGGTAGCGGGAAAAAACAAGCGGTGTGTTTCTTTGCTTATATTTCTTGAGTAAGCTACTCTTTAAGTTTTTTAAGCGAGACAGCTCTTTTGTAAACCAAGGGGGTTTGCTTGAGCATAACGGATAAAATAACGGAACACAGATATCAAAAACAGAGTTTAGGGTATTATAAAAGATATTGGTTGCAACTGACATATCAGTTGATGCATAAAAATCAGACCAATCACAATGAGCAATTAAAGAATTTAGGTTTTCAAAGTCTGCTTTCTTAAAGCAGCGCACGCGATTACGCGGCCTTTCATTTTTATCCACAATACTAATATCCAAGTCGAAATTCACTTCGAAAGTAGGATGATAAGGATCTTCCGGTAGGGAAAGGGGTTGTACCCTGTCTACAATCACTTTGGAAGGATCAGAGGTGAAACATAAATCAAGCAATCTGTTGAGAGAGTTTTTGACATGATTGACCTGCGACAAAGACATGTCAAACAAACCGTCAAATAGGTCATGTTGCCGGGAAGGCAAAAGGAAGTTTCCTTCAGCACTAGATGTCCAATTACATTCTGGGATATTAAAGTCGCCCAGGACTATGAAGTGATCTCTGTCTGATAACAGGTTAAAAATAGTCTTAATTGCAGACAAGTGTTGCAAGTAGACTGATAATTCCGATGACGGCGGAATATAGGAGCAGGTTATATACATGAAAAAACCGGGAAAGTGTAGTTTTACACAAATTAGTTCAATGTTAAATTGAAACTCCGGTTGTAAAAGGTCCGACTCAATGTTGGAGTCTACTGCAATCAGTACTCCGCCACCCCGTCGGTCAGGTCGATCAAGCCTGTATGTTGTATACATATCTGGAAAACCTTCAGAGCTTAGAATCTCTGGTTTTAACCAGGTTTCGGTAAAAGCAATAATTTGGGAAGAAAAGGCAAGACTATTAAGATAAAGACTAGAGATTATACTACAGAGACCTCTAACATTCTGATAGGATAGAATTAAAGAAGAAAGTTTTTTTGTAGAACCCCTAACATTTTCAGAGGCATGAAGAAATGAAAAGTTCAGTTTTTGAAGACTTTGCATTTTTTTGAGTTTTTTGGCGAAGTTACGGCCAGCGTGGGAAGATTAACGGCAGTACGGCTTTTTTGTTTAGGAGTAAACTCCTTAACAATAAGGTCAGGCGGCCAAAAGGAAGTAGCGCAAACGTCTTTAAACTGTTCTGCTGGGAGACTAATTTTGAAAGAAGAAATGTCGCGCTTAAATTTGAAATTGAATTTTTCAACTGTAAAGTTATTTAAAGGCAGCTTTGCTAGGATGTACGATTGTACATCTTCTATGGTAGTGTCCGGCGCCAAACGAGAGATAAACACACATTTTTTGGGTTTGATCGCAATCAGAGGTTTTATACTCTGTGCCTTAGTAGCAGGCATTATTGCGGGAACATTTCCCTTTATGTTGTTGTCGTTGCTCGTAATGGGAGTAGGCACAAGAGGAGGAGCAAGAGGTTTGGGTGCGGTAACTTTGCTGCTAGTCTTTTTTTTTTTGTGCAGTTAGAAGAGCAAGACGGTATAGGGGAGAGTAGGCTTAGAAGATCGGGTGAAGAAGCCTGGGAAGAAGGTAGGTTGGTGAGCTTTAAATTCGTAGAGACCGAATCTAAAGGAACACTTAAAGGAGCCGGTGGTTTGCTGGGAACCGTAAAGGCGTTGAATTTGGCCTCCATCTCCAAAAATTCAGATTGGAGATTAGAGAAAGCTGTGCGTATCTTATAAAACCCAAGTTTGGTTTTGTTATGGATTTTCCGTAAATCGGATTCAGCCACACGACACGTTTCACACGACCATCTGAGACCAGTATTGGCGTGGACGGCGTCCCTAACCCGCACAGTTAGGCCACAGCATTTTAAGTGACAAAAATTATCACAGAGCCAGCAACCAATGTAATCCGCTTTAGGATCAGAAGAACATAAGCAAATTGCTGCTGAGCACGACACCATGATTGTGAAAATTAATATGCCTTTAAAATGTAGGAGACAACGAAGATCAAAAAGAAAACAGAGTAACGAAATAAATTTCTTGAGAGAGCAAGAAACAGTTACAGCGCCGAAAACAGGCAAGCAAGCAAGTACGACGATAAAACTGCAAAACTAGCCAGCACAACGAAGTAAACAAAACAACAACAGCTGTGACGTTTACAACAACAGCACTACACAACTTACTCAGAGAGAAATATAATTTCGTGACCGGGAGAGCGGGAGAGCGTGGGAAATTGACACAGATGATGATGCTTCTGCAGTTTCAGATGAAATCTGTGCCATCAAATCTGCTGTAAAATTAAAATGTTGGAACTGCGAAGAACTTGGGCACAGATACCAAGAGTGTCTCAAGTCTCGTCGCTTATTCTGCTACGGTTGTGGTGAAGTAAATACATACAAGCCCAACTGTTCGAAATGTAATCCACCATCGGAAAACCTGCCTCAGGGCATCCACCCAAATCCGAAAGTGGATGTCCGTTGTTAGTTTCAGATATAAACCATTGCAACAAATTCCCAGACATGCCTTTAAAATCACCAGACTTACTACCATCCATTCGGACCAAACCATACCATTTGCGTTTAGAATATTACTTAAAACTGCGAACAGAATTGTTTAATGTCAATTCAATACGTTCTGTAAAATCTCGTTCATCAGCTCGCATTAGAGAATTTTGGAAACGTAAACGACAGCTTCGCAAATATATGATTTCCGCTATAGTTAACAAAAAGCATGATATTCGTCCTTTTACTAATGTAGACATGCTCGGCGAATCTGTTTTAGCTCTCTTAGACAGTGGAGCGAATAAAAGCGTTGTAGGT
Source organism: Zaprionus camerounensis (assembly GCA_018904165.1). Classification (NCBI taxonomy): domain Eukaryota; kingdom Metazoa; phylum Arthropoda; class Insecta; order Diptera; family Drosophilidae; genus Zaprionus; species Zaprionus camerounensis. The sequence goes on from JAEIFS010000282.1 coordinate 159,521, forward strand.
GGTTCTTTAGCTTTAAACGTAGTATTAAATAATTCTGTCTTTCACAAATAACTAACTTATAATTCGATCAAATCTGATTTTGAGTTTCTAGTTGTGCCTTCAATAAAAGAGAACTTAATTTGCGGCATGGATTTTTGGGACAAGTTTGGTATATCCATAAATTCTGCAATAAAAATACAAACGCTACAGTCAGGTGCTGACTGTATAAGGCCATGGATTATCTTAGTATACCGTAAACAAGTTTGTAAATAACAGAATAGAATCGCCGCTCGAATTTTCCACCGATTATCAAAAATAATCAGTACCTAGGGAACACCAACCCAAGTTACAGCACATGTAATGGGGCTAGTTGTTCTTAAAAAGTTAAATTTTGGTGAGTCGATTTGAGATATTCTCCGCAACTTAAATGTTCCCCAAATTAATTAATTTCTGCAATCTGCAGACATAGATAACTTAATTATATTCGGATATTTATTAAACCTCGCAATGAAAATTGCGCTTTATTTGGATTAATATTCAAAATTTGGCGGAGATAAATTTTATAAAATGCTGTGTATCTGACGCTAGATTCGAACCTCGGTATGCTTGTGTAAATTAGGTCTGCTTAAGTATATATGTTCAAAGTGAGTTTAATTAGTATCATATCTCACTTATTAATAATCCGATTTAAATTAAATTTTCACATAACGCCCGTGGCAAGGTATTTGTCATGTAAGATGTACAACTTTTGTTGTTGAGCTAATATTGTGGTTGTTAAATAGTTATTACTGATTTACAGAGGCTGAAAGGGGCGTGTCCAAATTTTACAAAAACTTTGAGACACTGAAATATATATGTATGTTGTCGCAAAATTTGATGACTCTAGCTCTTATAGTTTCTGAGATCCAGGTGTTCATACAGACAGACAGACGGACAGAAGGACAGACGGTCAGACGGACAGACGGACAATCAGACATGGCTCAATCGACTCGGCTACTGATACTGATTATATATACAGAATATATATAGTTTATGGGGTCGGAGATGCCTCCTTCTGCCTGTTACGCACATTTCCGTTCCGACAAACACAATAGACCATGCATTTTTTTAAAATCCATGGCCTAAAAATTGATCAGATAACTTATGAAAAATCTGAAGATTCACCAATGATAGATTTAACAGCATCACAAAAGAGCAAATTGCAGTCTGTGGTAGACTTTTTTCCGTCCTTTGACAAAGAAGGACTTGGTCTAACTAAGATCGTGCACAGCATTGACACTGCGGATGCAAAGCCAATCAAACAAAGATTTTACCCGTTGTCTCCAGCCAAAGAAAAATTGCTTTGTCTCGAAATTGATCGCATGATTAAATCAGACGTCATTGAGGAAGCTCCTTCGTCATCTTGGTCATCTCCCGTGACGCTCCATATTAAACCAGGCAAGATACGATTTTGCCTAGATGCGCGTAAACTTAACGCAGTCACTGTCAAACACGCGTATCCAATTCCCATAATGGACGGACTTTTGAGTCGTTTACCGCCTGTACATTGTATATCGAAAATTCATTTAAAAGACGCCTTTTGGCAAATTCTCGTAGACAAAGAATCCAGACCAAAAACTGCATTCACCGTACCAAATCGTCCGCTGTATCAGTTCAAAAGAATGCCATTCGGTTTAGCCAATGCGCCACACACCATGTGCCGGCTTATGGATTTGGTTATTCCATATCAGCTTAAATCTCACGTTCTAGTTTATATGGACGACCTGCTGGTGTTATCAAATAATTTTGAAGAGCATATCTTTCATCTTTCGCAAGTAGCAACACATTTAAGAGAAGCTGGATTAACGATGAACGTTCCAAAAAGCCAATTTTGTCTCAAAAAGGTCGATTATTTGGGTTATATAGTAGGTGAGGGTACGCTTCACGTAAACCCAAATAAAATCAATGCGGTTAGCAAGTTCCCAATTCCGAAAACGCAAAAGCAATTACGGCGTTTTCTTGGCATGACCGGTTGGTACCAACGTTTTATTTCTAACTATTCGTCAGTCATATTTCCGCTTACAGAGTTGTTACGTGGCAAATCCTTTGCTTGGAATGACGAGGCTCAAAAATCGTTCGAAGAAATTAAACTGAAACTGTGTTCTGCTCCTTGTCTTATACACCCCAATTACGACAAGTCCTTCATTGTACAATGTGACGCTTCATTGCACGGAGTAGGTGCGGTTCTTTCTCAATGTGATGAATCAGGTTGTGAGCGACCAATTTCATTTATGTCGAAGAAACTAAATAAAGCTTAGCGTAATTACACAGTTACAGAGCTGGAATGCTTGGCTGTGGTGCTAGCAATTAAAAAATTGTGTATGTATATCGATGGTCATGATTTTAAAGTTGTCACCGACCATGCTAGTTTGCGTTGGCTCATGAATCAATCCGATCTGTCAGGCAGATTAGCACGTTGGGCTATTAAATTGCAGGGATACAATTTTGAGATTGAACATCGAAAAGGTAGCGAAAATGTCATCGCAGATGCCTTGTCTAGATCATTCGAGGATGCCGATGATATTGCTGCACTTGATTTTGATGTGATTCCAGAAATTGATTTGGAATCAGAAGCATTTCAGGATAAAGAATATGTGTCGCTTCGAGAAAAGTTTTCTTCCTCAGAGTTACCAGATTTCCGAGTGGTAGATAAGTTTATATATTATCGTAGAACCTTTCATAGCGATAATGATAAGCAGGAAACCAGTTGGAAACTTTTTGTACCAGAATCAATGAGGAAACTTGTAATTATATCAGCACATGACCAGCCGTCGTCATCGCACTGTGGTATGTTCAAATGCCTAGAGCGTATCCGGCGCAAATTTTACTGGCCAAATATGGTTGTAGATGTTCGCGACTATATTCGAAATTGCAATGTATGCAAGACAACCAAACATCCAACATCTTTACTCAGACCGCCAATGGGAAAACTAGTTCAGAGTGAGAGAATATTTCAAAGACTGTATATGGATTTCATAGGGCCTTTCCCTCGCACGAAATCTGGAAATATAGGAATTTTTATTATCCTGGATCATTTTTCCAAATTCACTTTTCTTAAACCGGTCAAGAAATTTAATTCGAAAATAATTATTTCCTTCCTTAAGGATGAAATATTCTCATGTTTTGGTGTACCTGAGGTAGTTGTATCTGATAACGGAACTCAATTTAAAAGCCGCGAATTCTCAGATTTTCTATCTAAATATGGTATCCATCACACGTTTACAGGTGCATACGCTCCTCAATCTAATGCCGCAGAGCGTGTTAACCGTTCAATCAACGCAGCATTAAGAGCATATCTACGTTTAAACCAACGTGAGTGGGATAAATATCTGAGCAGTATTAACAGTTCTCTAAGAAATTGTATTCACCAATCAATAGGTATGTCTCCCTAGATGGCAGTATTCGGACAAAACATGATATCACACGGCAAAGACTACAAGTTATTGCGAAACCTTGGTATGCTTACTGAGGGTGAAATCCAGCTCTCAAAATCTGATGAGTGCTCTAAAATTCGCTCCACTATTGGAAAGTACTTGCAGAAGGCCCATCAAACTAATGAAAAAACATATAATTTGCGATCAAGAGAACGATCTTTTGATGTAGGTCAAGAAGTCATTAAAAGAAATTTTGCCTTGAGTAGTGTTGCAAATTATATTAATGCAAAATTAGCTCCAGTAGGAACGAAAGCTCGTGTAAAGAGAAAATTAGGACAATCAATGTATCTTTTAGAAGATTTGAATGGCAAGGAGTTAGGGAAATTCTATGCCAAAGATATCTGGTAAAAGTGTCACAACTTTTCTTTGTTTTCATTTTTTAGTCGCACGGACAAAAATGTAACAACCTGTGAGAGTCGCGACAAGATGGGTCACACTTTTATTGATAGCGTTGATCTGGCAGCTCATTGCACTAATGCAATTATTCGATAACTTTCGTAAAATATTTTTGGCAATCAAAAAGTGGCAGGTCTCACTAGACTGCATTTTGCAACACGGCAGGAAAAAAAAGCGCGTGCATCGCCATAATGCCAAGAAAGATCTCTCTCTTCCGTCTTGACACGCAAAGCGAACAGACGTCGTCATCTTTTTCAAGTCACTTAAAATTTTTTAATCTGAGCCATCTGATGCCAGAAAATCAAAAGAAATATAAATAAGTGCGAACACAAATTGTGAAACATACCGGCTTATCGGCCGCCAAAAAATTTTTGTGCAATAAAATTTACTTGATATGATGTCATATTTGGCATCGCCACCAAAGGAATCTTCAACGGATTCATGGATATTCAATTCTAAATCTATATTATAATCTGTCGCGTACTGAATGCACGTGGTCAGCTGTCAACCAAGGCGTGCATAACCTCACCGTTGTGGAGTGCCACGAGGGCTCTCTCGTTCACTGCCATGGAGCCGATGTCTTCATCGACCTGGACGTTTCTTTTTCTCTTAATTTAATTTTCTTTAATGAAACTTTTTAATTAGGTTTAAAATATCTACTATATGCTCTTAGTGTAGCATTTCCATTCGAATTTCATAAGCCTTTATTATTTTTATAAAATCATTTACTTTGGGTATGGTATGTATGGCGCAATTAAACTGATATATGTATGTATTTAACTAATTCTTTTTGGGAAGTTCAAACAGCAACTCCAGAATCTTCAGGCCTGTGGACAAAGGAATGCATCAAAACTTCAAGTAAGCAAGTAAACAAACAATAGAGTGAGTTTACCTTAAAGTTTATAATATATATATACATATCAGTCACTCGTTCTATAAAAAGATCCATACCCATAACCATATATGAAAGAAAATATCTTTTTTTTTAGTATTTAAAAGTTTTCCACAAATTTAATAATGGTCACAAAATTCGAATTCTTTGCTAGTTCAAAGAAATACTTTTCAATATCTAAAGTTCATTCAAGTTAATTCGTAATTTAAAAAAAAAATATATTATAAATACATATAAGTGTTTCACATGAATAGAGTGTTAGTCATTCAGTAGTTTTTTTTATATGTTGATGGACAACAAAATGAATTTAAATAATTTAATAAACAATTATGTTAAATCTTCTACTATGAATTAAAAGCCTTTCTGACTCGAGGTAATCTGAGGATGTAAACACAGCGGCTGGTTATGGGTTGACGAGTTGTCCACAGGGTAGGGTGGGTAAAGAAGGAGGCCATCTGACTAGGTCCTCCACCAAAATGGTATAGTCTTGTCTTCCGTTTATTTATAGCCTTATTTAGCTTGATCCTTAGAAAGGTCTATCTCTGTCTACGATTTTATTTTATGTGACGCTTCTGTCTCAATATCACAAGTCTCACCCCTTCTCTTGCTCTGGGCAAGTCGGACACAATTATAGTAGACAGAGAGTGGTATTGTGGCAGCACTAAACGCGTGGTCGTTACAACGTATCTTTCACGTTTTCGGCCATAATTATAGCCACCGAAAGTTATCGGTTAATAAGTTAATTAGATAAACTAATCTAATTTTTCAATGTGGTAATCTTTCGTGGACAGCTCTGTTCCGAAGACCCTAAAGGTCAACCATAAAAATCCATGGAAAGAGGAACTGGCTGCACAAAGAAGGAAGTTTAGAAGCCTATTCAACAAGGCCAGATCTAACCGTGTCAGTTGGGACGTCTATAGGGACGCTCTCACTAATTATAACAAGAGCATTAGATGTGCTAAACGCGATACGTGGCGCAGAAACTGTGGTAGTATCGAAACGCTGCCAGAGGCAGCGAGACTCCACAAAGTATTGGCTAAAGGGTCGTCTAATAGGGCTTCTTAAAAGAGCAGATTGCTCTTACACTCAAGATCGCAGGGAAGCACTTGACCTTCTACTACAAGTCCACTTCCCAGGTTCGGTGGCGAACCTAGATCTATCCAGTCACGATAACGCGACCTTGTCACCGGACTCAAGTACGTCCAGTCTATCAGGAACCATCTTCGACCCTGAAAACGACAAATGGGCTGTAGATTCCTTTGCTCCCAGGGGGCAATCAAGTCTTTCCACATGGATCACATTCTTGATCCGCTGGTTGGCCTTCTTAGATCTAGTCTCACTTGGGGTTACATACCCATTAATGTCGTATTCATTCCCAAACAAGGGAATCGTCCCCCTAATCAGCCTAAGTCATATCGGCCAATCAGTCTCACCTCCTTTCTGCTTAAGACAGCGGAAAGGCTCGTAGACCAGCACATTCGGTGCTCTCTGCAGAAAACTTATCCTCTGCATCCCACGCAGTTTGCATATATAGCCGGATGATCGACGGAGGTCGCTCTCCACAAGCTAGTAGGTAAAATAGAAGGGACCCTCGTATCCAAGAACATTGCTCTGTGCTCCTTTCTTGATATAGAGGGTGCTTTTGAAAATACCGGCTACGGGTCTTTTTCTGCTGGGCAGGAGCGCAGAAATATTGGCCATCCCCTAATCCGATGGATTGATGCTATTCTCAAAAACCGGACTATTTCCTCTCTTTGGACTCCAGGACGGCTTTTATTTGTGCGGTTAAGGGTTGTTCCCAGGGAGGGGTCTTACCCCTCTTACTCTGGTCACTAGAAGTTGATGAACTACTGAGTATTATTGCGGAACAGCCGTGGAAGGAATCGGCTAAGCTGACGACCTTACTCTGACTCTCGGTGCCAACACCGTTGATGCAATCTGCTCTGAACACGGTTAGCAGATGGTGCGAAGATGTAGATCTTAGCATCAATCCACAAAATCAATCCACAATAATCGTTCACTTAACTAAACACTATTCCGTTGACATAGGTCTTGAAAAAAGACTGAACTAGAACTCCCAAGCTCTAATCTGGGCTTCTAGCTACCGAATCAGGGCATGCTAGACTAATCAAAGATATTCCTGGTTTAGAGATCTGCACTAGATCAGATCATTATAGGTACAAAAGATCATTCTGGACGCAGTCAAATAATAATAATAATATCTAGCATCTTAACTTACTTTCCTCAAAACATCTTTATAACACTACCCACCTAAAATCTATATAATCATTTTATTGTTAAAATACGCCAGCAACTACACTTATTAAACATACACCGTTGAGTAATAATATCCAGGATTACCACCAATCAACGTCAACAACATCTAAGAAGTTGCGCTTTTCATCTATAAATCTTTCATCCCCACTAACTCCCAATAATAATAACATTGGCTCAGTTTTACTAAAAGAAAATAAATTAGATATTATTTCAATTTGTCATCTATGTTGCCCGTACGGGTAATAAAAATAAATTTCCAATTTTGGAAAAAGTAATACTAATAGTAGTAGTACGAGTATATACATATATTCTTGATCAGGATCACTAGCCGAATCAATTGAGCCATATCTGTCTGTCTGTCCGTCTGCTTTTCGAACTTCAAGATCGTATCATTTTTAAATGTTGTGTCTTACGCGCATTGTCCCCGCAAATTAACTGTTGGTCTCATTTTTTTTAGAAAGATGAAAAATAAATGAAATAAGTAAATAATTTTATTATCATGAAAATAACCAAATATAGCCAGATCGGTTATTTCGCCCATTGTGCGACGTAAACTTTTTTCATTTCTTAACATTCGGAGGGGTATATTCTTATTCTTAATCTTAAGGTAAAGTTTCAAAATAAGTTTAAATGTCCAGCGATTGGACTTATTCTAGTTTCATATTATATACATGAACAATATCATTCAATTTTTCACCACTTTATATAACTAGCATAGGAATTCGGTGGATTATGGGTATTAAATATTGAGCGTGTCGAAGAAAAATTTTCGTTCAACAGAATTTTTGGACCAAAATTGTAAACCACTTCTTTCCTAAAGCGGACATTGTGATTACTTTATGGAATTAAGTAGCAAATAATATTTATTCATGTATTTCACTTAATTCTATAGTTTTAATCTTTATAATTGTAATTCTTTAGGTTAGTCGCTTTCTTAGTGGTGGCTTCGAACTCGATTGCAGCTGGGCTGCGATATATCATGACTGCTACAACATTAAGCGTAGTTATTAGGACTTTTATTAGTAGTGCAAATATTTGATAGCCTCTGTGTCTATCAGCAGCAGGTCCCCAATGATAATTGCTGAAACAACCATGTTCATCATTGTGAAATAATATTCTTTAATAAATAAAGTAGTCGCAACAACCAATTCCCTATATATAAAATCAACATAATATAACATAATTAATCGTTAAATGTTTATTTAAACCTCTTACATCTATACAATAAAAAATTTAAAAGTCTTACAGATTTTTTGAATAATCTCTAGAAAAATTCTAAAATGATATATCTAAAAATAAATAATCATTGACAACAAATTCATGTGTTTTTGAATAAACAAATATAACATAAAACACATTCAAAGCTACATTTATTAGAACATCGGAAAAAAATTAAAATAACTAGTTTTATAAAAACATGGATCCTGAACGTAATGTTAAACGATTGCGCAAACTGTTTGGCGTGTCTCATACTATACTTAAGCGAGCTGCACGCCGACCAAGTATCAGTGAGCAAGAAAGTGAAGATCAGCAACGCAAACGATTCGGGGCACTTCGGGAAATGCGACAGCAAAGAATATCTAGTATCGGCGCCAACCAACGATATGTTTTAGAAATCTGTGCGGATATGTTAGGTTTGGAAACAGAAGAAGTTGTAATGGGTATCGTTGATGAAAATCTTTATGTTGACAATTTAAATAGTATATTTGAAGAAAAAGGCCCAATGGCTATAATGCTTAGCAATGCATCCATGGTAGGATATCCGGTGGATTCTGGTCGTTATCAAGACAAATTAAGACATACTGAAGTACATCGTACTGTATGTTTAACTTCTGGTACTGTAAGACTATTAGGAAAGTGGATGGTGGTATATCGTCAACAAAATGAGAAGACTATTGATAATCGTACTGTCAGTGACGATGTTGCCTTGTTTATGATAAATGCTGATGGGCCAGATTCATGTTTAAATGTAGTAAAGATATTTGTGGAACAGATATTGAAACCGTCAATTGAAGCTATCACAGATTTTGGCTTGGCAGAAAAGGAACAATTACAAAAGTTTTTTCATATATTAAATATGTATAATACTTTCCTTAAATCTTCGGATGCAATTGTATCATCGCGTGTAAATTTTGAAGTTTCGCATGGTCTTTTTAAAGGATTCTTATTGGCTCGATGGCAAATAGACGCAAGTTCAAAAATTGTTAGCCGTGTGAGGTTAGTTGAACGATATTTCGAAAAATGGTTACGACAAATCCAAGGAATACTTGTTGAAGGAAAACAAATTCAACGTGACCCTCCTGATGTTGGTCCGTTACATATGCTAGTTAATTGGCGTCAAATGTTAGCTAAATTAACTTCTATAACAGAGTTTGTTACATCAAGAGCTTTTAATAATCATAAAGACTGTTTGACTCTTTCACGTTCTTCTAAGCTTCTAAACGTAAGTATCAATAAAAAAAACGTTCAATAAATACATAAATAATATTATAATCTAAAAATCAAACTTATAAAGCGCTGGGACAAAATTGATAATCAGGTAACACTAGCGTTAAATGAAGCGAAGGATAATGTTCGATTTATTTCATCATTACAGAAGTTTTGGGACCCACTTTATCGGTAACATAATTTTGATTTTTAAGTTGATTCTCTTAAAGCACTCTATTCTGCAGCTCTTCACCTGATGACATTATAAGTAGCTTACCCGGACTTATGGTAGCTATTCGTAATGTTTGCAAAACTGCCCATTACTTTAATACTTCCGTGAACTTGACGGGACTAATGGTTAAAATCAGTAACCAGCTTACCATTACTAGTAAAAATTTTATTACTGATAATGAACATCAAAGCCTTTGGCAAATTTCTTCAGTTGAAATTATTGAAAAAATTGAAAAATGCAGAGATGTAATGGATCATTTCAAAAATATATATATGAATACAGTTGAAGATATGAAGAATTGCAATGAAAAACCATGGATTGTTTCTTCCGTTTATATATTTACGTGTTTAGAAAAATTTTTAAATCGGTTGGAAAAGATAAAATGTATTGCCAACACGGAAATAATCTATTCAATTTTGGATCGGATATTAATAAGTGGGATGGAAAAATTTAATGCTATGATTAAATCCGCTCGTATAACAATAAGTAGCAAGTTATACGATCCCTTAAACTATCGTATTGAAACATTTGACGTGGATTATGAAAAATTTGTAAAGGAAGTGGAAGTTGCAGAAGTGGGAATGCAACAGTTTTTAAAATTTCTAACAACGGATTGTCCAACCGCAGAATCGATGATGTTAGTTTTAAAACGATTTGAAGCATTGAACTTAGAATGTTTATGTCTAGATCGTCGATATTTTAGGGTTTCAGAAATGTTGGAAAAAGAAATGCTGTTGCTTAAAGATGTGTATAATGAAGAGCGTGGTAACCCATTTATACCACGAAATTTACCTCCAGTGGCCGGTCGTATAGTTTGGATTCGATCTATTTTTAAAAAGATTGATTTACCAATGCAGGCACTAAAGTTGCGACATTGTGTCCTTGCACATAAAAAGGCACAACGGACAGTCAGATACTATAATTACATGAATGGTATAGTTTGTCATTATGAAATGGCTTACCATAAGGCCTGGTTTGATTATGTTGAAGAAGTACGTTGTGCCTTAAATGCACCAATTTTGACAATTAATAAAGATGAAGCTCAATATTCTCTTAATTTGGATCGATCCATTTTACAACTAATATCCGAGACTGAGTGGATGTGGAAACTACATTTGGAGGTTCCTAATATGGCATCAACTGTAGCTTATTGCAAGGAACGTATCTTTAATCCGTTTACTCTACTCAAACTAACATTAGAGCGCTTAGATAGGCTGCGTTTGTCATTGACTCCAGTGTTTGTTAATATAATGCGCTTTAGATTACAAGAAATATCTGTAATCTTAAAACCATCCCTATCATCTGTAACATGGATATCAAAAAACTTGGAAGATTACGTCGACAAAGTTTGTTTGGTAAGTCCCGTTTGAATGTAAATTTAATTCTAATACACTTGCGGAATTAATATAATTTTTTGGTTGATTTGACAATGCACTTTCAATCAATCTAGAATCATCATCAATAGGGAATTTCAACTAGCCATGTCTGTGCGTCTTTCTGACCATTCGTCTTTCGTTTTCAACGCAAACTAGTTTGTAAGTTAATAAACGGAACAGAACATTTTTTGAATTAATGTATGCAACGCATCATGAAGAGATGTCAAACCCTATATAGTATGTACTCTTAATCATAGTTAACAAGGGGTTTATATCATGGCTATCCGTGTGATGTGGTATCTGTGTCCTTCATAATCAACAATTTTAAATTTAGTTTTGCCGATCACTGTTCTCTTCTGCATAAAACTGACAACTTTTTTTTTCACTTTTCAGAAAATTCTAGAAATAGAAATATTTTTTGGTTTGATATTAGACATTGAAGAGCTACGAGTTTTGCAAGAAATATATAATATCTCAGAATTCTTATATATATATGTTCCAAATGAACCAGTTGCATCGTACATGTTCGTTGAGGAAAGCAATAAACTAAGGGCTAAAATTGGTATGTTCAACTACTTAATAATACTATTGAAACTTCTTTAAAAATTTTAACACTTAGAACAACACGAATTACTCTGAAAGATATATTGTTATATGGAATAAAGTAGCAAATTATATTTATTTATGTATTTAACTTAATTTTATAGTTTTTAATCTTTATATATAATTGTATGTAGCTTCTTTAGGTGCGTCGCTTTCTTAGTGGTGGCTTCTAACTCGATTGGAGGTGGTTTGTCATTGACTTAACTATCGATTGGCGGAAATTGTTCGCGATGTATCGTGACTGCCACAGTTACTAAATATTTTATTGCTTCAGAGTCGCTTTCGGTGAACTTATTACATATTAGTTTGCACTATAGTTTTCCGTTAAAGGTTACCTTATACTTTTATTTTTGTAATTACGATAAGCTCGGCGTGTTTTATTTATATATCGGTACTCTTGGAGTAGTTTTAGAAATTCGAAAATAATTTCCAAAAGTTGTTAAAATTTGAGGTTAGGCTAAATAATTAAAAAAATTGTCAACTTACCATTTAAATTCAAACTAATCGCTTTAAATCAAGTTTAATGTGTGGGAAATTTGAAAGAGACTTGGTATTTATTGGGTGGTGTTAAGTTAAGAACTGGTTCACAAATTATTTTTCGGGCCAGAAAGTTTATAAGTTCTCCAGAAATTTGTTCAGTAAATAATGAAGCTTCTTATCGTTAGTCGGTTATCTATGAATCTTTTACAGAGTGAAGATCGGCCACCTCTTTCGCTTGTCCTCAAGCGATTATGTATTATAATTGTATTACTGCATTTTCAATGTTAACTATGAGTATATTTGATTGAAAAGTATTGTGTAAATTAAAACTAAAAAATTTAAGAGAATTATTAGTATGTTTCTTAAAATTATGTTGTTCTTATTGTTTACAAAAATTATTTTATTAATTTATGTGTGACATTGGTTTGGCTTTGGTTACGTTGTGTTCAGTAAATATTTATTTTGTGTATTGTTGGATATTATATATTGTAATTTCTGTTAATTCTGCTGTGTAGTTGAAAATTTTAATAGTTTTATTATTTTTGATATAAATCTCTGAACTGTTAAAATTGTGATTAAGTTTTTCTATATCATATTCTAAGTTATTAGTATGTTTGGTTTAATGTATTGAAAATAATATTGTTTCCTATATTTTTGAAAAAATAAATTGGTAATTCGTATTTTATTATTTAGAACTTGGTTGTTGTGTAAGAAATATTTGTCTTCAATATTTTCGTTAATAATATGACCGTTATTGTCAGGGTAAGGTGCAATAAGGAAAGTTGGTTGATCAATTGTATTCTTAGGAATGTGGGACATTAGGTATATTTCGGCGGAAGTTTTTTGTTTATGAGATTTTTAATAAACGTTGCCAAGATTTTCGTGTTTTAGTAGTTTGGAATTAAAATTTTCCTAGTCGTGTCAATTGTGAAATATTGCTAATGCAATGCTAATTTTTGTTCTTTTTTTCAAAGAATTGGAGACGGTGTTAATAATTGTACTATGTTTTGTAATAGAGTTAAAATTTGTTGTTCAATATGTTGCTTATCCTCCTCGTCTAATGTACCAAAAATATATTTGATTGCGGAGCCTAAAAATTTAAACAGTCCTCGTTTGTTTCGTTTTGAGAAGTGAATGCCATTCATTTCTCTTTTAATTTTTTCTTTTTTTGTAAAGTTTTTAAATTCCTGACATTGTTTAATTAGACTATTAATTATGAGACAGTTCTGCACAAAGATGATGGGGATTTATATTAATCCAGATTCGAACAAGATAAATCATTGGTTGTTTTCAATTAGGTTGATTTCAATCGTACCCAAAACAAGGGGTTTCTGATCGCTTAAAATCTCAAAGAGGACTCCACATAAATATGGTTGCCCAAAAAATTGCTAGTAATACCTTTTCAATGGTACTATAATTTTGTTCATAATAGTTTAATCTTTTGTTTCCGAATGTTATTGATTTATTTTAATGAGATAACACAGCTCATATGAAAATTGCTCGTCAGTAGTGATTTGAAATGTTTCTGTGAAATAAAGGAAAATCTTAATTGGGTGGTTGATTATGAGTGTTTTATATTTTTCAAAAGATTTGTTATGCTCTTCGTTTTTTGTGGCTATTTTAGCTTTTTTTAGAAGTATTGTCAGAGGTTTTGCTATTTGTACTGTGTTTGTGGTGGCGGCAAGAAGATCTTCCTTCTTGGGGGGATCGTAGAGTTGGGGGTGAAATGGTGTGGGAAAACGCTGAAATCCGACGCGAAAACACTTCGATTTAAAGAACAGCTCGGGGCGCGTAAATGATGCTGACGTTTTTAAACTTCGCTGCATACGACTTTTGATGAAACCAGCATCAGAGGGAGAACTTTTCTTACGTGTTGACCGTTCTGCGAAATATGCCGGATTTAGAGACAATTTTTTTAAAAACCTTCGGATATGACTACACTATGGCAGAAATAATATCTCAATTGAAGGAAAATGTGTATGTACCAGGCAAATTGTGAGGATAAGTATCATGAATGAGCTCAAACTGCTGGGGATTCAGATAATTGAGGTACTTGGAATGTTTGCCGAAGTAGCTGAAAGGGACTTTCGGCTGCCAATGGCATTTAAGTTTTATTTTTATACCCTTCGACCATTGAAAATGGTCAAAAAAGGGTATACTAACTTTGTGCAAATGTATGTAACAGGCAGAAGGAGGCGTGGCAGACCCCATAAAGTATATATATTCTTGCTCAGGATCACTAGCCGAGTCGATTGAGCCATGTCCGTCTGTCTGTCTGTCTGTCTGTGTGAACGCACAGATCTCAGCTATTATAAAAGCTAGAGTTACCAAATTTGGCAGGAAGACTCCCTTGTACTATAAGCTGATCAAGTTTATTTCAAATGTTAGGTGCCACGCCCACCGTCCCCGCAAATAAATAATTTAATTTTTGAACTCAATTTGTAAGCACTGTATAAAAGATAAAACTTTCTGACTTTAACATATACTAAGCGAGCGCCATCTGTCGGCAATAATTTCAATTTGTTGTCACCTAGACCTTTTTGAGAACATATCCCATTGCAAATTTCCCACGTCGACGATTCTTGCTGCTACCCGAACACTTTTTCTTCTCTTAATATTCAAACCTTAAGTGATCCCACTTCTGAACTGTGAAGGGTTATATTTGTAGGCTTTATTTTAGATATTAAGGTTTATTATAAAATTAAAAAGAGACGTTATATTTCTGCACACACGCTGCTTTCTGGTTCGTTGCTGTCATTCTTAGCAAAAAAAGAAGAAGAATAGTAATGAAAACTTATCAATCGACATATCGTGTAGATTGCCGATTAATCGATGAATACCAGTGTTTTGTAACCCTGCTCAGTTAACCTTTGTTTACAGTCGGCCTCTCCTGACAAATCTCAGCGTCCTCGCGAGAGTCCGGATTAAATTCATCCTCCTGATCATCATCTTCATCGGGGTCATCTGGCGGTAGTTCACACCAACGCTTCATTTTGTCGGACGAGTACACCGACGAATAGTGTCTTTGCTTTCATTGAGAATGAGGCATATCTTCTACTAGATATCTGTCATTTGGCAAGACCTTCTTGACTATAAAAGGTCCTTTGTAGCGAGGCTCCAACTTTCGCGAAGTTCCAGTGCTTGACGGCTCATTCTCTACCAAAACAAGATCGTCAAGGCTGTAGATGGTTGGCTTAGAATGTCTGGCATCATAACGTTTCTTGGCGGTAGCTCTATGGTCGTTGATCCTTGCCGCTGCGTCAACTCTAAGCTCTTCCAAATCTTGTAGGATATCCAGGACATGTTTGGTTGCTGTACTTTTTACCGCTCGTACTATGGTGAATTTAGTGAATACATCGACAATCACAAGAATATGTTCGTTTCGTTTGACACTTTTCGGAAAAGGTCCAAGATGGTCCATGTGTATGGTGGAGAAAGGGACCGGATTGATGTCATCGTAATGGTACTGACCTTCCTGTCGTCCACCTGGTGTTTTATAAAGTGCACAGCCAACGCAGGATTTTATGTAACTTTTAACGAAGTTGCGCATTCGAGGAAACCAGAAAAGATTTAAAAAGATTCGTGCAATTGTTTTATCGATGCTCATATGCCCAGCCTTATCGTGACATTCATAAAGAATATGGAATCGCAACTGCTTTGGTACAATCCACAACAACTTGCTGTCATGTTTCGGAACAGCGATCGTGCTCGATCAATAATCCTGGTCCTGTGACTCTTTTCCACTTTCATATCGGTGACAATTTTCTGATTTTCTTATCTTGCAGTTGAATAGAAAATAACCAATCCGCTTGTCTATTATGGCTTTAGACACCTTAAGGCATGCGGTATCCACCCCGTGCATCTTCGGATGAGCTCGCTTAGGGCGTCAACATGGTTCATCTGTGTTCCAGGTCATGAACAATATCAAGGTCAAACTCTTGAATTCTCAACCACCATCGTGCGATTCGTGGAATAAGCTCTCGTTTCTCCATCGATGTTGTCAACGCATTACAATCGGTGTATCGTTATCTTTTCCATCGATGTTATGTCAACGCATTACAATCGGTGATGATCTTTATCTTTTTAGCCATAGAGTTGCTAATATTTAAACTAATCGCTCCTCGCGTTGTAGCAAGACTCCGGCTAAACCAACAGCACTGGCATCCGTAGTTCGTGTTCAGCCTCTAAACAGTAACTGGTGATAACTGATTGGATGTCAGGTATCTCTTAAAAGTCCTGCCTGTTTGGCTATCAATTTATTATCTTTACGCAATCGGTTTTAGCCTGATATAATGGCGTATCTCCTCGACGTTGTGGAAATAGCCGCTAAACCCAAAAACTTTGACTGTGGCACTGGCATTCGTAGGCGGTTGTTTTGATTTCACCGGACTAATGCCGTCTGGGTGTATCTGGTAACCTAGGAATGTAATTGACTGCTTGTACAACTCGCATTTATCCAGGTTCAAAGTTAATCCGCATTCTTTACTTCAAGGATTCGCTCTAGTTTCTCATACATCTCTTCGAACGTTTGGCTACCGATAGGGATATCGTCCATATATTTATCATATCACCCTTTTGCATTGTTTTGAATTCTGCCATGAGGCGATTGAAAACGGCAGGAGCGTTCTTCAATCCAAACAGGAGTCGCTTAAACTCATACAATCCATCGGTGGTGATAAATGCTGTAAACTTTCTGCTTTCAGGTGCTATCTCAATCTGATAGTAACCACTGTTAAGATCCAGGGATGAAAAGAATTTAAAACGTTTCGCCTCCTGCAGACGCTCCTCAATATTTGGCACTGGAAAATTTTCCTTCTTGATCAGCTTATTTAGGCGGCGGTAATCGACACACATCCGATCGCTACTATTTGGCTTTTTGATAAGTACCACTGGGCTGGCATACTCTGATGTGGATGTAGTTATGATATCCTGCTCCAACAGATCGTTAACCATTCTGCATATTATTTCCTTTTTTGGTTCAGGTACTCGGTACGGTGCTTGGGATACTGCCTGACCGCTTTCGACGATGATATTTGCTTGAACAATGCTCGTTTTTCCTATGCCTTGCAATCCAGTAAAGAAAACATCGGAGAATCCTCTAACAAGTTGCGCATTTTATGTCGTTGCTTCTCAATTTTTAAATTTACAAGAAGTTTTTCAATTTTACTGTTGCTTACAGGATCTATCGGCTGATGAATAGTCCGTTTAACATCGGTTTCTTCTGGGTCATAGTTGAGCACAAGTTGAGAGCTAATAATGGCATCCTGTCCCAACAGAAAGTCCTCTTGCAATAGATGGTCTCCTGCAATGTATACTTCAGCAGTAATGATTTTCCCGTCGATGTCCAAATCCACAATCATCGCTTCGTTGAGAATGCACGAACCCCTGCAAATGCCTTTAATTTTCATAGAACACTTGCGACGTTCAGCGTTGATTTTCCTGGCGACTGACTGGCGCACGATACTAGCCTGGCTACCAGTATCAATGAAGGCGCTATAATTGTGTGATCCCACGCAGACTCTCCTGGTAAATAGCTTGTCTTGATTTGTGGCTCCTAATCGGTTCAGATTTGCTGCTTGGCAGGCTGCTGTCGGTTCGTGAAACTTTTTGCATTTGGTACAACGCGTCCTTTTCTTTTCTTTTGGGCACGAATTGGCAAAGTGACCCAACTCTCCGCAGTTGTAGCACTTCATTGCGTCCTTTGATTTATGTGGCTTGATATCTTTGTCCTGCGTTTGCTCGAAGTTGCCGCCTTTCATTAGAACCTCTTTCTTAAGTGCATTCGATCGACCTCTGTTTATGAAATAAGATTCGGCTGCATCCCGAAGTTGCTTCATTGTATCGAAGTGAATAGCCGCAATGCTGTTTTGGAGTTCACGGTGCTGAAGACCTGCTCGTACGTATCGGATAACTGCTGCTTCGCTGAGCCTATATCGCACGCCAAGGGCAGACATTCGGAAACAGTATTCCTTTACTGTCTCTTTCGATCTTCTGGTGGCACTTGCCATACTGAAGTGTACCTCAGCTTCATCAGGGTTTGCTCCAAATTCGTCTCGAAGAGCATTCGCAAAGTTGTTCCACGTGGTATGGAGAATAGGCGAGGAATCTAACCACATCTTGGCTGGACCCTTTAGCTGTGAGTAAATAGCGAGCATTAAAAACTTTTCATCCCACAGGTAAGCATCAACAACCTTGTTGACGCGATCGACGAACTGATCTACTGAGATAGCGTTATCATCGCTGGGATCGAACTCAGGCAAAGTGTTTGCGATTTCCCTGACCGATGCTTGCCTCATGTTGTTGTTGGCAGCCAGCCCAACACAGCTTCGCTCGTTGCTTGTAACTTCCGTTTCCACCACAGTGTTTGACTGATTTAGAGGTTGATTATCTTGACCCGTAACTGCTGTGTTTTGCGTCTGCATGCTCACCAACTGCGCCATCATGTTTTTCCATTCTCTCATTTCGCCCTGCAATTGTGAAATTGCCGCTGCTTGTGACGTCATCGCTTCTTCTTGTTGGCTGGAGAGACCAACCGTTGACATATCTATCTCTTCCGATTGTTCATGCTCCATGAGCCGCTGCACTAGCTCAGCTCGGCAACCTGAGCTTGGCAAATTTCTTGCTCGTAGAAGGACCCTTAACTCGTCCACCTTGAGCTCCACGATCATTGGCATTTTTATGTTTGAAACTTAAATTTTCTTCGCTGATTTTTGAACGTTCGCACGCGCAACTCCTATTCAATGAGTGCGAGCGAGACAACTCTATGTACTGTAAGTATTTCACAATGTGCGCTTCTGCTTGCGAATTTCATCACAACTTGAAATACAAATACGCCGGTTTGAGACTGCGCTCCAACAAAATCCCTTAGATTTCAGATCTGGCTACTGAGAATCCGTCCGCCTCGTAGAAAAGGAGCTTTTCCGTTATTTGGAATTTGTTGTCACCTAGACCTTTTTGAGAATATATCTTATTGCAAATTTCCCACGTCGACGATTCTTGCTGCTACCCGAACACTTTTCTTGAATGAATTTTTTTAAAATCCATGGCCTAAAAAGAGAGACGTTATATTTCTGCACACGCTGCTTTCTGGTTCGTTGCTGTCATTCTTAGCAAAAGAAGAAGAAGAATAATAATAACCAGTAAGAAAAGCAACAGTCGCGCGGCACGCGACAGTGGGATACCCTTCGCCCTAAGTTCCTATGTATGTACACATATGCATATGCACATGATTTGAAATTATTCTCGATAGATGGCGCTCACGCTCGCCTGCCTGCCTTATTAGTAGACAAAAGCACTTAGTTTTATGCTCATACTTCTTGAATAACTTTTGTGTTTATTGTCCGATCGGATTGCAATTTAGAGAATAAGTAGATATAACTATCAGCTTAGTAAATGTTAAAGTCAGAAAGTTTTATCTTTAATACAACGCTTACAAATTGAGTTCAAAAATTAATTTATTGATTTGCGGAGGCGGTGGGCGTGGCACCCAGCATTTGAAATAAACTTCATCTGCGCCGGCTACACAGAAACCTTCATGTCAAATTTGGTGTCTCCAGCTCTTATAATAGCTGAGATCTGTGTGTTCATCTGGTCATCCGGACATCCGGACACCCGGACATCCAGACAGACAGACATGGCTCAATCGACTCGGCTAGTGATCCTGAGCAAGACTATATATACTTTATGGGGTCTGCCACGCCTCCTTCTGCCTGTTACATACATTTGCACAAAGTTAGTATACCCTTTTTTGACCATTTTCAATGGTCGAAGGGTATAAAAACTTATCAATCGACATATCGTATACATTGCCGATTAATCGATGAATACCAGTGTTTTGTAGCACTGCTAAGTTAACATTTGTTTACACATATACTAAGCTGATAGTTTACTCTACTTATTCATGGAATTTAAATTGGATCGAACCATAAATACAGAAGTTATTCAAGAAAGTATAAGCACTAAGCAATGAACACATAGAGACCTCAAACAGCGGTTAACGTTGCTGCCGCTGGTTTTTAGATCCAGCTGCCCAGAGAAGAAGCAGAAAAGAAGCATTGAGAATAAAACTTCGGCTGAACGCTCGAGCCTAGAGACTGAGGCGCAGTGGGCAAAAATGGTTATCTTGGGGCGAAAATTTTATAACATTCAAAAACATGTAGCTTGTTTAATGAGGATAATTTTATTTTTTAAATATATCTTTATGTATTCAGAATTTTTTAGTTTTGGTTCATAAATATTGTCAAAATTAGTAAAAAGAAAAAAAAAAATACAAACGCTACAGTCAGGTGCTGACTGTATAAGGCCATGGATTATCTTAGTATACCGTAAACAAGTTTGTAAATAACAGAATAGAATCGCCGCTCGAATTTTCCACCGATTATCAAAAATAATCAGTACCTAGGGAACACCAAGGGAAAGTTACATCACATGTAATGGGGCTAGTTGTTCTTAAAAAGTTAAATTTTGGTGAGTCGACTTGAGATATTCTCCGCAACTTAAATGTTCCCCAAATTAATTAATTTCTGCAATCTGCAGACATAGATAACTTAATTATATTCGGATATTTATTAAAACTCGCAATGAAAATTGCGCTTTATTTGGATTAATATTACAAATTTGCCGGAGATAAATTTTATACAGTGTTCGACGATACGCGCAATTTGAATTAACGAACAGAAGAAGAAGAACGCATAGACAAAGCAGAAGCGAAGTGTCGCAACCATTAGACTGAGCGAGAGGGCAATAGGTATATGTATGCATTTCTAGCGCATACAAAAATTTATTTCATGTGCTTCTTGTTGATGTTTTGGCACTAACCAGAGTTATTTCAGTGGCTGAGTGGATTATGTCTCGGACTGTAAGGCCCACAATGTTGACCGTGTTTCGGAGTTTGATTGCTACCGCGATCGGCATGTGAAAGTTTTTGTTTTTCATTATTTTTCATTAAAATATTTTAAAAGCTCATTGAAAAGGGGCGGCGGCGGTAGCCGGTTTTTTTTAAAGATTTTGGTACGCAATATATGTAATTAGAACTTAGTTTTGTTTCGTTGGTACACAACAGCAACTCCAAATCTAATTGTACAATTATTGTACATACATATGTATGTACATACATGCGTGCAATAATGTGTGTTGAAGTGGGATGCCAATACATACATGTGGATATGCAGAAATGTATGTATGGGCATCCCACTCGCACACTCACAACTTTTAAAGGGCTTGTAGTGAAACGGTGGAACTATCGTCTGCTTATGATGGTGCCGGGCTGCCAGATCGGGCTCATGTCGATGCGTCGCTGTTATGTTCTAACATTCTAATTGCAAAATATTGAGAGCAAAACAAAATAACAATATCCAATAAGAATCATATTGAACTTGCAATGTCATAACAGGCAAAATACGGAAAGAGTGACGGCATTGAAGAACGCATTGTTTACTTTTGGCTCGCATCTTTTTGATGCGTGCTAAATATAATAAAAATAGTAAACTTTATTTATAAATAATTAATATTATTTGTAACTATTATAATTTTATTTTATATAAAACAAAATGAGTAACAACTATTTTTTATTGAAATTTAATTAAATAATTTAATATGTTTGCAGCTGCTTTATTACAGCCCGCTTGACTGCAACTTTTCTTTTAGTTTATTAGAATAAAATAAATAAACAAAATAAAATAATAAATAATTAATAAATGATAATTCATAATTCGCACCCGCCTCAACCGGGGGAGTTGAACACACGCACTCTCTCACAGTCAATTTAATTTGCTGTCCGCCAATCTAACCACTCGGTCATTGCATCACTCCTTAGCCTGTCGGCAAAGCTGCATTGTGAACCAATTCTGTTACCATACAATGCAAATAAAAAGTTTAAAATGCTGTGTGTCTGACGCTAGATTCGAACCTCGGTATGCTTGTGTAAATTAGGTCTGCTTAAGTATATATGTTCAAAGTGAGTTTAATTTGTATAATATCTCACTTATTTATAGTCCGATTCAAATGAAATTTTCACATAACGCCCGTGGCAAGGTATTTGTCATGTAAGATATACAACTTTGGTTGTTGAGCTAATATTGTAGTTGTTAAATAGTTATTACTGATTTATAGAGGCGGGAAGGGGCGTGTCCAAATTTTACAAAAACTTTGAGACACTGCAATATATATGTATGTTGTCGCAAAATTTGATGACTCTAGCTCTTATAGTTTCTGAGATCCAGGTGTTCATACAGACAGACAGACGGACAGACGGTCAGACGGACAGACAGACATGGCTCAATCGACTCGGCTACTGATACTGAGTCAGAATATATATAGTTTATGGGGTCGGAGATGCCTCCTTCTGCCTGTTACGCACATTTCCGTTCAGACAAACGTTTTTTTAAAATCCATGCATTTTTCATATTATAAATTTGATATACAAAATATAATATAATTATGAATATTTAATCTATCTACTCAATAAATTATAAATTATAATTATAACACAGGGAGCCATAAAACCCTCCCTACGGCCCTGTGCCCCAGTCTCTTGGCTCTCGACACCGAAACAGAAAATTGACTTCAGGCTGCCAGCGCGCTGGCCGACGCATTTGCCCGTTGTCAAACTTCACAAGCAACGCATACATTCATATGCTAGCTTGTGCATGCATATACGCACACAATGAAACGATCGCACAGCACAAAGAATCGCACCCATGCTCATCGTTCCGTTGTCGTTGTGCGACTGACTTGCTGCCGATGCACAGTGGTTCCTCTTGTATGGAGACGCGGCCATAAATACTTCCAGTGCAGTTAAAAACCTTAAATTTGGCCTCAGGGATCCAATAGTGCTTCAGAAAGCATTGTGTAAAAATTGTTAGGATTGGAGCCCCCTTCCCCACCAAAATGCAAAAAAACCCTTTTTCAAGCACCGATAAGTAGGCAATAATTTTTTAAGCAAATAAAACCAGGTTAATTCGTATATTTTTTTGACAAATGGGCAGGCAGACAAATATATATACTTTATGGAGTCTTATTCTTCTCTCTATTCTATTCTTCTCTATTTTTCTTGTATGGAAAAAACTAATGAAAAATATAAAAATGCATATTATAAATTAATTTAATACTTTATTATAAATTTTACAATGTATCCTCTAGCAAACTATTAACAGATTCAAGCAAAGTTGACTTATCCTTTTTCTCAAGGGCCCTCTGTCCGGTTATAAACGGATCGGAGCGTAGAAGGAGTGCATTCAAAATGTCGGTGTTTGTAATAATCCGTGACATTTTCCGGCTGTGATAAAGTCTACATTTTTTAATTTCTTTGTTGTTGGATTCCGCAGCTTCCTCGGAAAGCTCTCCAATTGATATAATTGCATGTTCTATAATTGCAGATCCATGAATTAACACCTTATGACAAATAGTACCATGAATATTTTTTTATCAGTTGTTTGGCAGTTTCTAAAGCGTATTCATTAAATTTATTGGCATTAATTTTGTAGCCCGATGCAATAGCTTGAAGTATAGTGGCACAACGATGAATCAAGTTTTCATCTATTCCTGTAATATCAGATGCCAATTTTGGATTAGAAAAGAATTTTCTAGCGACATTTCCGTCGTTTGATGAACCTCTACACCCATCTCTGGGCTTGTCAACTATTAATCCCATTTTTTCGCGAAATTCCTTTTGCATTTTTTGCTTTCTTTCCATTATTTCCATTATTTTTTTTTCGGATCTCTAACCTGCCACATCTTGACGGTGGACTTGTAAGAAATATGTAAAAAGTATTCAAAGAACCGTATTTTTGCATGAAGGGGAGAAAGACCAAACTCGAAATGTTCTTTGTTTACAACTTTGTTTAAACATTTGTCCAAATCGTTCATTTCTTTTGGATTTGCACCACATATGTAACATTTGGCAGAGGATGACTCAGTTAAGGCATTGCATACCTTTCCATCCACCATAGTCAGTTGTAAACTATGTTCAACGTTTATCTTTCTATTATGAACAAAAATCACTGACCGCTTTAGAAGGTTTATTTTCTCTTTAAAATATTTCTCCTCAGTGATAGAAAGTTGACTTGTCTCTTTTTGGAACTGGAAACGAATTGGCCTGCAGTAACGCGTTGAGGAGGGCCGGGGATTTTTCCAAATTATTTTATTGCCAGATTTTGAAATTAGTTCAAGTGGTACGTAGGACGTCACAAACAAGCTTTTGTCATCTAAATTATTATTGGAAAATTTTTGTTTGTATTCACTATGACCTGTACTTCCATCAAATCCCCACTTTCCAATTAACACCAAATTTTCAATAGAATCGTCATTGACTGTTTCCACAACATTAGCTTGTAGCTCTAAAATACTCGACACTGTATTATCTAACACACTTTGTAATTCAACTTCAGCGTGAGATTCGTCTACAGATATGTTTTCAGGGTATCTCTTTTTCTTTGAATTTAATATACGTTTATAACATGGAAAAAAATACAAACGCTACAGTCAGGTGCTGACTGTATAAGGCCATGGATTATCTTAGTATACCGTAAACAAGTTTGTAAATAACAGAATAGAATCGCCGCTCGAATTTTCCACCGATTATCAAAAATAATCAGTACCTAGGGAACACCAAAGGAAAGTTACATCACATGTAATGGGGCTAGTTGTTCTTAAAAAGTTAAATTTTGGTGAGTCGACTTGAGATATTCTCCGCAACTTAAATGTTCCCCAAATTAATTAATTTCTGCAATCTGCAGACATAGATAACTTAATTATATTCGGATATTTATTAAAACTCGCAATGAAAATTGCGCTTTATTTGGATTAATATTACAAATTTGCCGGAGATAAATTTTATACAGTGTTCGACGATACGCGCAATTTGAATTAACGAACAGAAGAAGAAGAACGCATAGACAAAGCAGAAGCGAAGTGTCGCAACCATTAGACTGAGCGAGAGGGCAATAGGTATATGTATGCATTTCTAGCGCATACAAAAATTTATTTCATGTTCTTCTTGTTGATGTTTTGGCACTAACCAGAGTTATTTCAGTGGTTGAGTGGATTATGTCTCGGACTGTAAGGCCCACAATGTTGACCGTGTTTCGGAGTTCGATTGCTACCGCGATCGGCATGTGAAAGTTTTTGTTTTTCATTATTTTTCATTAAAATATTTTAAAAGCTCATTGAAAAGGGGCGGCGGCGGTAGCCGGTTTTTTTTAAGATTTTGGTACGCAATATATGTAATTAGAACTTAGTTTTCTTTCGTTGGTACACAACAGCAACTCCAAATCTAATTGTACATACATATGTATGTACATACATGCGTGCAATAATGTGTGTTGAAGTGGGATGCCAATACATACATGTGGATATGCAGAAATGTATGTATGGGCATCCCACTCGCACACTCACAACTTTTAAAGGGCTTGTAGTGAAACGGTGGAACTATCGTCTGCTTATGATGGTGCCGGGCTGCCAGATCGGGCTCATGTCGATGCGTCGCTGTTATGTTCTAACATTCTAATTGCAAAATATTGAGAGCAAAACAAAATAACAATATCCAATAAGAATCATATTGAACTTGCAATGTCATAACAGGCAAAATACGGAAAGAGTGACGGCATTGAAGAACGCATTGTTTACTTTTGGCTCGCATCTTTTTGATGCGTGCTAAATATAATAAAAATAGTAAACTTTATTTATAAATAATTAATATTATTTGTAACTATTATAATTTTATTTTATATAAAACAAAATGAGGAACAACTATTTTTTATTGAAATTTAATTAAATAATTTAATATGTTTGCAGCTGCTTTATTACAGCCCGCTTGACTGCAACTTTTCTTTTAGTTTATTAGAATAAAATAAATAAACAAAATAAAATAATAAATAATTAATAAATGATAATTCGCACCCGCCTCAACCGGGAGTTGAACACACGCAAGTCTCTCACAATCAATTTAATTTGCCGTCCGCCACTCTAACCACTCGGCCATTGCCTCACTCCTGGGCCTAACGGCAAAGCTGCATTGTGAACCAATTCTGTTACCATACAATGCAAATAAAAAGTTTAAAATGCTGTGTGTCTGACGCTAGATTCGAACCTCGGTATGCTTGTGTAAATTAGGTCTGCTTAAGTATATATGTTCAAAGTGAGTTTAATTTGTATAATATCTCCGATTCAAATGAAATTTTCACATAACGCCCGTGGCAAGGTATTTGTCATGTAAGATATACAACTTTGGTTGTTGAGCTAATATTGTAGTTGCTAAATAGTTATTACTGATTTACAGAGCCGGGAAGGGGCGTGTCCAAATTTTACAAAAACTTTGAGACACTGCAATATATATGTATGTTGTCGCAAAATTTGATGACTCTAGCTCTTATAGTTTCTGAGATCCAGGTGTTCATACAGACAGACAGACGGACAGACGGTCAGACGGACAGACGGACAGACGGACAGACAGACATGGCTCAATCGACTCGGCTACTGATACTGATTCAGAATATATATAGTTTATGGGGTCGGAGATGCCTCCTTCTGCCTGTTACGCACATTTCCGTTCAGACAAACACAATAGTCCATGAATTTTTTTAAAATCCATGGCCTAAAAATCAAAGGATATTTTGCTGTTCACAAAGTTTCTGATAAGCAAATATTGGTTTTTAGACATAGCGGTCTCCATTAATATTAATATTAATTAATATTTTTTCTGTATAGGTACCCTTTTTTGCGCACCATAAATTAAAAATGTGATGGCGTTCAAACACACACTGATACAAATCGCCGTCTAAATCCAAATCGAATTTACACAAAATAATTAATTAAATGAACATTGAAAATTTTACACATACACGAATGACAAAATCACACAGACAGCACAATAAAAAGGCAAAACAGAGACTTAGTTGGCAAATTTAACCTTGAAAAAATAAGAGATTGGGTTAGTATATTAACGATAACAAGCACATCCGCAACTTTCCGCAAAATTCTCAAACAGTTTTATTACCTCAAGAAACTCTTTAATACAATGACATAAACATTTATTTCGGAGTTTCGACGGAACACAACTAAAACCTTACGTAAACATAAAAAAGACGTTCACAAAATACACAAAAAGGTTAAATCAAATATAATTACAAAAAAATTTTAAATCAATGAAATTAACTTAACATAAAGAATTTATACCTTCAATACCTTCAAATTTAAACTGCATTTTGAATTATGTCAATCAGATAAGTATTACGGACGTTTTACCTTTTTGAAGTTCGCTTTGATATCAAGAAGAATGCAATTCGTCCAACAACGCTTCGCAAATGAGCTGGTGCTCGCGACCTAAATTCTACTTTTAGAAAGTACCGTTAGCTTTCTAGAAAAACCGGTTTTGTCTTGAATTGTCTGGACATTTTAGAAATGATTTGTTTACTTTTTGCGCAAATCTATTCTGATTCATATTTTTTTAATTTTGGCCTCTGGGGGAACCACTGTGCACTGTCCGCATTGCGTTAGATGAGTAGATTCCGCTGTTTGAGTACTCTATGTATATGTTCGATGCTTAGTGATTGTACTGAGAGCCGAACAGCCAGCTGCCAAGGTCCAGCGTTCAGCCGAAGTCTTTATTCTCAATGCTTCTGTTCTGCTTCTTCTCTGGGGCAGCTGGATCGAAAAACCAGCGGCAGCAATGTTAACCGCTGTTTGAGGTATCTATGTGTTCATTGCTTAGTGGTATGAGCATAACTCTAAATGCTTGTGTCAGCTAACACGGGAAGTAGGCAAGCGCGAAGCGTGAGCGCCATCTGTCGAGAATAAATTGAAAGTATGTTCATATAAATATGTGTATGAATTAAACAAATTAAACTACACCGAAACATAAGTCAAAAAGTATCCCACTGTCGTATGCCGCTCGACTGTTGCTTTTCTTACTGGTTCTCTTTAAAAAGTGAGAGATACTGAAAAAAACTGGCAAAACTTTGAAGCCCCGTCGAGGGCGGTTTTTAGACTTTGGAAACTTGGAAACTTCTGCACTGTGAATAGTTAGGGCCGCATGTCTCTAAAGTCGCCGCATGTTTGCCTGCAGTTTCGAATTGAAAATGGAAAAAAACTACCGTTATTCAAAATTCTTGTTTTCTTCGCTAAAAGAGCTCTGTTACCCAATACATGATCCCATTTGTGTCCCGGACGAGTCTGATCAAAGAGGATTCACCCCATTACCGAGAACGTTACAACTTCTCCTCGAGATTTTTTGAAAAAATACAGCGCTTTCTTGCCTTTTCTTCGCATCAAAACTGGCTTTTTTTCATAACACAACCAATATAAAATGGTTTCGCAAGAAGAAGAAAATTTATCATTGCAAATTAATATTAAAAACAAAAATACAAACGCTACAGTCAGGTGCTGACTGTATAAGGCCATGGATTATCTTAAAATACCATAAAAAAAGTTTGTTAATAACAGAATAGAATCGCCGCTCGAATTTTCCACCGATTATCAAAAATAATCAGTACCTAGGAACACCAACGGGTAGCTACTGCAAATGTTATGGATTTAGTTGTTCTTAAAAAGTTAAATTTTGGTGACCTACGAGTCGACTTGAGACTTGCGCAACTTAAATGTTCCGCAAATTAATTAATTTCTGCAATCTGCAGACATAGATAACTTATTTATATTCGGATATTTATAAAAACTCGCAATGAACTCGCTTTATTTGGATTAATATTAAAAATTTGGCGGAGATCAATTTTATACAGTGTTCGACGATACGCGCAATTTGAATTAACGAACAGAAGAAGAAGAACGCATAGACAAAGCAGAAGCGAAGTGTCGCAACCATTAGACTGAGCGAGAGGGCAATAGGTATATGTTATGTATGCATTTCTAGCGCATACAACAATTTATTTCATGTGCTTCTTGTTGATTTTTGGCACTAGCCAGAGTTATTTCAGTGGCTGAGTGGATTATGTCTCGGACTGTAAAGCCAATGATGTTAACCGTGTTTCGGGGTTCGATTGCTACCGCGATCGGCATGTGGAAGTTTTTGTTTTTCATTATTTTTCATTAAAATATTTTAAAAGCTCAATAACATTGAAAACGGGCGGCGGCGGTAGCCGGTTTTTTTAAGTTTTTGGTACGCAATATATGTAATTAGAACTTAGTTTTCTTTCGTTGGTACACAACAGCAACTCCAAATCTAATTGTACAATTATTGTACATATGTATGTACATACATGCGTGCAATAATGTGTGTTGAAGTGGGATGCCAATACATACATGTGGATATGCAGAAATGTATGTATGGGCATCCCACTCGCACATTCACAACTTTTAAAGGGCTTGTAGTGAAACGGTGGAACTATCGTCTGCTTATGATGGTGCCGGGCTGCCAGATCGGGCTCATATCGATGCGTCGCTGTTATGTTCTAACATTCTAATTGCAAAATATTGAGAGCAAAACAAAATAACAATATCCAATAAGAATCATATTGAACTTGCAATGTCATAACAGGCAAAATACGGAAAGAGTGACGGCATTGAAGAACGCATTGTTTACTTTTGGCTCGCATCTTTTGATGCGTGCTAAATATAATAAAAATAGTAAACTTTATTTATAAATAATTAATATTATTTGTAACTATTATAATTTTATTTTATATAAAACAAAATGAGGAACAACTATTTTTTATTGAAATTTAATTAAATAATTTAATATGTTTGCAGCTGCTTTATTACAGCCCGCTTGACTGCAACTTTTCTTTTAGTTTATTAGAAATAATAAATAATTAATAAATGATAATTCGCACCCCCGCCTCAACCGGGGAGTTGAACACACGCAACTCTCTCAGTCAATTTAATTTGCCGTCCGCCACTCTAACCACTCGGCCATTGCCTCACTCCTGGGCCTATCGGCAAAGCTGCATTGTGAACCAATTCTGTTACCATACAATGCAAATAAAAAGTTTAAAATGCTGTGTGTCTGACGCTAGATTCGAACCTCGGTATGCTTGTGTAAATTAGGTCTGCTTAAGTATATATGTATGTTCAAAGTGAGTTTAATTCGTATCATATCTCACTTATTTACAGTCCGATTCAAATGAAATTTTCACATAACGCCCGTGGCAAGGTATTTGTCATGTAAGATATACAACTTTGGTTGTTGAGCTAATATTGTAGTTGTTAAATAGTTATTACTGATTTATAGAGGCGGGAAGGGGAGTGTCCAAATTTTACAAAAACTTTGAGACACTGCAATATATATGTATGTTGTCGCAAAATTTGATGACTCTAGCTCTTATAGTTTCTGAGATCCAGGTGTTCATACAGACAGACAGACGGACAGACGGTCAGACGGACAGACGGACAGACGGACAGACAGACATGGCTCAATCGACTCGGTTACTGATACTGAGTCAGAATATATATAGTTTATGGGGTCGGAGATGCCTCCTTCTGCCTGTTACGCACATTTCCGTTCAGACAAACACAATAGTCCATGAATTTTTTTAAAATCCATGGCCTAAAAAGGAACAAACATAAAAGACCAATAAATCTTAAAACAGATTACCATAAGACAGACAATATTCTTTAAAACCAAACTTGAAGCCATAATAAAGGACACGTACAACAGTTTAACTGTCTTGCTAAAATAACTAAATCCGGAAATCCTTAGCATATAAGAAAAAATCACTTTTTGCAATCAGTTTTAATTCCATTTACTTCAATTCAATTAGGAAATCAGCAATTCAATTTGAAATTCAATGACATTTGACACCAGCACGAACTGTTTTTTCGGGATTGCCCTTCCCCCACCACCGCCCACTTGAGGTCGAACCACATCGTTGACACTCAACACTTGCGCGGCGCATTAAAAGCAACTTTCTGTGGCCTTCCCCGACAGACTGACTGACAGACGAAGCCATTGCAAAGTTGGCGATAAAACTATGTAAACATTTGAGGCCGTCAGTGGTAGCCGGGGCCAGTCGACCGAGAACAGTAGTTCATCATCACGGATGACCTTGAGTGTCAACGTTCATCTGTCTGTCTGTCTGGCTGTCTGGTTGTCGGACTGACTGACTGGACCACTAAGCACATTCATATGCAGAGCGCGTTGACGTTGACCATAACTAATGACTCACATGCTTATGGGGCTAGGTAACTATATCCAGTTACACACACACACATGTCTAGGCACACACACATACACTCACACACACACACACATAGTCGGTTCAACGTGCCATGCTTGTAGTTTTAATTACCTTTAACCTGCAAATGATCGACAAGTTCTGCCAAGTTTGGTAGTTATAGCGAAGTATCTGCTAAGTTATGCAAATTTCTAACAAATGTATGCTATATATTCTACATATTCTGCATATATTACATACATACATCATGCAACATATACATACATATATCACACATATGTATATCAATTGAGAGCTTCGTATACTATACCATTGGAATATCGGTTTATTTGTCGCATATAAGAAAAGAAAGCTAGTCCGTTCAGAATTCAGCTCAAGCTGACGACATGTATAACAAGCTTTAATGCTGAAAATCGGAAAACAGCTGGCCATAATTCCTGTTGTTCTTCTCTCTCCCCCACCTCCTTCCTACCTACTTCCTTCCACTTCAAGTCATTTAAGCAGCTCTTTTTCTCGAACTAACAGATACGCACTTAAAATTTAAACAGCACACAACATCAAAGTGAAACTTGATTACCTCTTTGTTTTCGCACACTCACTCACACACACATACAAGGCATAGTGCTAGCCGGATATCTGGGTCATGTCCTCCATTGCTAATTACTTTGCCCGAGCAATAGGCAAATTACATTAGTGATTACTGGAACTCGGCTCGAGCAAGTTGTCTGCTCCCCTTTTTACACTAATGCTATTAGCGACGGAGTACTGTACTTGTTGCACATATGCTAAATACATGTACACATGTGTATATGTGTGAGTGCTGCAGTTGCAATCTAATAAATTTATTAATTTATTAAATATTCAAGAAAAAAATACAAACGCTACAGTCAGGTGCTGACTGTATAAGGCCATGGATTATCATAGTATACCGTAAAAAAGTTTGTAAATAACAGAATAGAATCGCAGCTCGAATTTCCCACCGATTATCAAAAATAATCAGTACCTAGTGAACACCAAGGGGAAGTTACAGCACATGTAATGGATTTAGTTGTTCTTAAAAAGTTAAATTTTGGTGACCTACGAGTCGCTTGACATGTTCTGCGCAACTTAAATGTTCCCCAAATTAATTAATTTCTGCAATCTGCAGACATAGATAACTTAATTATATTCGGATATTTATTAAAATTCGCAATGAAAATTTCGCTTTATTTGGATTAATATTAAAAATTTGGCGGAGATCAATTTTATACAGTGTTCGATGATACGCGCAATTTGAATTAACGAACAGAAGAAGAAGAACGCATAGACAAAGCAGAAGCGAAGTGTCGCAACCATTAGACTGAGCGAGAGGGCAATAGGTATAAGTATGCATTTCTAGCGCATACCAAAATTTATTTCATGTGCTTCTTGTTGATTTTTTGGCACTAGCCAGAGTTATTCGGTGGCTGAGTGGATTATGTCTCGGACTGTAAGGGCAACAATGCTGAGTTCGATTGCTACCGCGATATCGGCATGTAAAAGTTTTTGTTTTTCATTATTTTTCATTAACATATTTTAAAAGCTCAATAACATTGAAAAGGGGCGGTGGCGGTAGCCGGTTTTTTTAAGTTTTTGGTACGCAATATATGTAATTAGAACTTAGTGTTCTTTCGTTGGTACACAACAGCAACTCCAAATCTAATTGTATTGTACATAAGTATGTACATACATGCGTGCAATAATGTGTGTTGAAGTAGGATGCCAATACATACATGTGGATATGCAGACATGTATGTATGGGCGTCCCACTCGCACATTCACAACTGCATTGAAGAACGCATTGTTTACTTTTGGCTCGCATCTTTTTGATGCGTGCTAAATATAATAAAAATAGTAAACTTTATTTATAAATAATTAATATTATTTGTAACTATTATAATTTTATTGCATAATATAGTATGAAAACAAAATGAGGAAAAACCATTTTTTATTGAAATTTAATTAAATAATTTAATTTGTTTGTAGCTGCTATTTTACAGCCCGCTTGACGGTAATTATTAAATATGTGCCCTCAGCAGCGATTTTTTTTTAATTTTTTTTACAGGTAGGGCTATATTTATGATGAATTTAGGTGAATGACAGAAGTCTCGGACTCTTCTAGTTTTTTTTTAATTGAATTTAGAAAATAATTAAATTTGCATGTATTTTGTTGTTGCGTTTTTGTGTACGGCGCCAGTCTGCCTGCAACATTTTTTGACGGTACAGTGTCCCGCAAACCGATTCATTTGAAATGAAAACTGAGCAAGCAAGAAAATTCAAAGTGTTTAGAAAAACAGCGCGCTGCAGGCAAAAAATTTTTGAAAAAATAAAATCGCGCGCGCGATTATAGTACACTTTATAGCATCAGTCAGACTTCCTCGTGTCAGTTTCTCGCCTTACCGCTAACCTAATACCCTTCTGAGCGTATTAAACACATGTGTAACGGCTTAGCAGCCATTGATGACACTGAAGTTGGCCAAGTTGCAAGAAGCAGTGGCAGTTGCGTGTGCCGCTAATAGCTTGTCAACCTTCGGACAGCGTGGGAAAGTAGACATTAAGTTATTCTTGTTCTTGTTGTTCTTGAAAACTTTTCTCTCAAGCATCTTACGCCCTGCACACACAAACTGGGCGAGATAAACAACAGCTTAGCACACACACACACACACACCCGTGTGGTGGCGGGTCCTAGAATACCACCTCAGTAAGTCACCGCTGATCGTAGGGACACACGGGGATGGCCTCTCTCCGATAGGTGCCAGGGAGGTGGAAAGACTCCGACAGTACCTCTAGTAGTGGCCGGGT
This sequence comes from Zaprionus camerounensis, assembly GCA_018904165.1. Lineage (NCBI taxonomy): Eukaryota > Metazoa > Arthropoda > Insecta > Diptera > Drosophilidae > Zaprionus > Zaprionus camerounensis. Next base: position 193,597 of record JAEIFS010000282.1, read on the forward strand.
CGATTACTCTCGGAGAAAGGCAAGCAGCTCGTAACCGCCGATCAAATGATCAGGTATCCCCTGGACAGTCCGCGAACACCTGTTCAAGGACTGACAAATGCGAGAAGGCGTCTTCAGTTTTCTGCGGGCAGACTATAACAACCGCATGTGTGATTACATTATAAATCAAAATGGTTGGTCCTATAAGGAACACTTTTACGGTGCAGGGAGTCGGAACCCCAGTGCCGGCGACAGGGAGGGGTGAGGAAGGGGGTGCAGATAATATCGCAAGAAACAATAAGAACAACAACATGAACAGGGAAAGAAACGTGGAGGAACTCCCCTCCACTGTAAATAAGAATGGAGAAGATAAAAGTGCCTTCTTCAGGAAGAGCACGAAAATGGCTAGATCCCCTGTGGGACCAATAGCTCAGCCGGCCGTCCCGAAAAGGCCAACCCCAATGGTCGAAAAGGAGGCAGAGGCGCCAGCAAGGTCCCCGCCTGTGGATAACAGGCAGGTGGAAGACGTCACCGAGCTCAGTCAGCTCTCAATCTTAATTGAGCAAGTGCTTGATGGTGAACGCCAAAGGTGTTCGACTTATCAACCAGGGTATGAAGGATACCTTTGGTAAGATGAAAGCACTGTGTAGCAGTGCAAAAGAGAAAGTAAAAGTACTATCTGAAGGACATAAGGTCTCTCAGGTAGTATCTACGACTGCAGACACCCCGAAAATATCTAGGGAGAGTCTGGCTGGCACACGGCCCACCCCCAAAGAAGAGTCGTCACCTGGAGCCTTCTAGGGCAAACAGGACGACTAATAGGGTCAGTCCGATTGCAGCTAAAACGCCACCTAAGGCAGAAAAAGCTGAACAGACCAAACCGGTGAGAGGGAACAGTCGGGAAAAGCCAGCAGAACAGGCGAGCAGGCCCAAGGTTGCCAAGGAAACTAAAGAAGGGAGCCCAAAGAGGCAACCGAAGAAAGAAGGGTGGACCAAGGTGAGCCATAAGGTGCCGAAGCCCAAGAAGGTCGCCGGTAGGCCCGATGCTATCATCGTGTCTACAAAAGGCGACATGTCCTATGCAGATATTCTCCACACCATAAAGGGGAATGATGCACTCAAGGACCTAGGAGAGAATGTTACACGCATTCGAAGGACGCAAGGTGGTGACTTGCTCCTCCAGTTGAGGAAAAACCCCAGTGCGGTAGCGCAGAGCTACGAGGAGCTACGAGGTAGCTGTGCAGCAAGTCCTAGGCGATAAGGCAACAGCAAGAACATTCACAAAAGAAGTGTTCTTGGAGGTTAGGGACATAGACGAGGTCACCACCAGGGATGACATCATAGAGGCTGCCCAGCAGCAGATAGGAGAAGGTAGAAATCTGGGCGGGATAGTGAAGAGTCTGCGTAAGTCTTTTGGGGAGACGCAAACAGCTCTTCTCAAGGTGCCGGTGGAAGTCGCCAATAGGGCCATAGAAAGGGGACACCTTAGGATAGGATGGGTTAGGTGCAGAGTTAGGTTGAAACAAACCAACACTCTACAGTGTTTTAAGTGCTGGCACTTCGGACATATGTCTCGCGCATGTACCAGCACTGAAAACAGAGTGGACTGCTGCATAAAATGCGGGCAAAAGGGGCACAAAATTAAAATGTGCAGAGCTGCGGCTTAAGATCTCTTGACGCAAACCTGCTTTGAAGAAGACATAGACGTTGTTCTAATCAGTGAACAATACAAAAACCGAGCTACATCAAAATGGGTTAGTGACAAAACTGGTAAAGCGGCGATCTGGGCTTGTGGAAGCAAGCCCATTGACGATAAGCCGCTGACCACAGAAGTGCATTTTGCTAGGGCAAAAATAGCCGGGGTACATTTCTATAGCTGCTACCTACCACCGAGCTTAGAAATGTACGACTACGATAGGGCCTTAGATAACATAGGAAACCATGTTAGGAGTAGTCATCCAAACATCGTAGGCGGAGACTTTAATGCCTGGGCTGCCGAATGGGGCAGTCGCTTCAAATGTACGAGGCCAGGCGGTCATTACAGCCTTCTCCTTATTAGGCGCGGTGCTGCTTAACACAGGCAATAAAAGAAACTTTGAGCGAAATGGCATGACGTCAATCGTTGACATATCCTTTGCCAGCTCCAATATAAGTAGAACGATCTCTTGGCAAGTAAGTAATATTTACACTCATAGTGACCATAGAGCCATATTAATGAAGGTAGATAGACACCGCAGAAGCACCCAGGAAAGAGTAATCAATGGTTGGAAAGAAGACACTCTGGATGAGGGCGTCCTTTGGGCGTCATCACAGAGCAGCAAAACGTTGCCCTGCATGGTAATACCTCTGCCGCGAAGGCAATATCACTTTCCAACCTATTGACTTCTGCCTGTGACGCCTCAATGGCGAGGAAATGCAATGGTGGCCCAAGATGGAAGCCAGCCTTTTGCTGGAGCCACGAGATCGCGGACTCTAGACGTAAATGCATACGAGCTAGAAGAACCCTATGTCGATGTAGAAATAAGGAGGAACGGGAAATCCTCAGATCGCACTTCAAGGACTCCAAAAGGGAACTAAAGAAAGCGATAAAGCTAAGTAAAGCAGCGCAAACACCAACCCTTGGGGTGGGGCATATAAGGCAGTAATGAGCAAGATAAGAGGACATCGTGCAAATGCTCTGGCCTGTCCTCAACTCTTGCGCACAATAGTCGAGACCCTCTTCCCAACACAGGGGGACCACTATAATGAACCTGCTGAAGCAGATGTTTGGACTGACGGGGGCGATTCCAACAAGAAGTAGGAGAGGTATTAGAGATATGTATGATATATTTATTTCGTGCTGAGATTGTTTGCCTTTTTAGACTTTACTTATATAAGTATTGCTGACACGTTAATCTAACATTGAATAATAATTTGTATTCCTTTGTGGTCAATTGAGAATCGCAATAATTATAGTCAAAAGATATTTACGATATGCAGAATTGATTAATTAATTTATATGTATTATGTTTGGGTTAGAACTGTAAATTCGATTTTTAAATATATTATACGATTTAAGACCAAGAAATGCAAAATACTCCCAAATGTTTATACAATACAAACTACAGTCACATAAATATTCATTGTATACATATATTTTAGTAATGCAATATGTTTGGGTGTATTTTGTGTAAAATCTAGTGTTCCGATAATATGTATATAAGTATATTCTTCTATTACATAAAAAGGGTATTAAAAAACAATCGGCAACTGGTGGGTTCTTTTGGGGACTAAGCCACGCACTCAAATTCATACACACAGATTAATTCATTAAACATTTTAAATGCATCTAAAATGCTGCATAGTACACACATATGACTATACAAAGTTGTTCCAAGGACACTTTGTAAAGAATGAACTGATGTTATGAATTTCCAAACAGTCATATGATCATACATATCCATGTCATGATCTGCGCAAGAAATGGGTGTGGTGGCCTTATGTAATATGGAATGTGGACTATGGGTAAATTATATAGGAAATCAATTAATATCAGGCGTACACATTTTACAAAAATACAAACGCTACAGTCAGGTGCTGACTGTATAAGGCCATGGATTATCTTAGTATACCGTAAACAAGTTTGTAAATAACAATAGAATCGCCGCTCGAATTTTCCACCGATTATCAAAAATAATCAGTACCTAAGGGAAAGTTACATCACATGTAATGGGGCTAGTTGTTCTTAAAAAGTTAAATTTTGGTGAGTCGACTTGAGATATTCTCCGCAACTTAAATGTTCCCCAAATTAATGAATTTCTGCAATCTGCAGACATAGATAACTTAATTATATTCGGATATTTATTAAAACTCGCAATGAAAATTGCGCTTTATTTGGATTAATATTACAAATTTGGTGGAGATAAATTTTATACAGTGTTCGACGATACGCGCAATTTGAATTAACGAACAGAAGAAGAAGAACGCATAGACAAAGCAGAAGCGAAGTGTCGCAACCATTAGACTGAGCGAGAGGGCAATAGGTATATGTATGCATTTCTAGCGCATACAAAAATTTATTTCATGTGCTTCTTGTTGATGTTTTGGCACTAACCAGAGTTATTTCAGTGGCTGAGTGGATTATGTCTCGGACTGTAAGGCCCACAATGTTGACCGTGTTTCGAGTTCGATTGCTACCGCGATCGGCATGTGAAAGTTTTTGTTTTTCATTATTTTTCATTAAAATATTTTAAAAGCTCATTGAAAAGGGGCGGCGGCGGTAGCCGGTTTTTTTTAAGATTTTGGTACGCAATATATGTAATTAGAACTTAGTTTTGTTTCGTTGGTACACAACAGCAACTCCAAATCTAATTGTACAATTATTGTACATACATATGTATGTACATACATGCGTGCAATAATGTGTGTTGAAGTGGGATGCCAATACATACATGTGGATATGCAGAAATGTATGTATGGGCATCCCACTCGCACACTCACAACTTTTAAAGGGCTTGTAGTGAAACGGTGGAACTATCGTCTGCTTATGATGGTGCCGGGCTGCCAGATCGGGCTCATGTCGATGCGTCGCTGTTATGTTCTAACATTCTAATTGCAAAATATTGAGAGCAAAACAAAATAACAATATCCAATAAGAATCATATTGAACTTGCAATGTCATAACAGGCAAAATACGGAAAGAGTGACGGCATTGAAGAACGCATTGTTTACTTTTGGCTCGCATCTTTTGATGCGTGCTAAATATAATAAAAATAGTAAACTTTATTTATAAATAATTAATATTATTTGTAACTATTATAATTTTATTTTATATAAAACAAAATGAGGAACAACTATTTTTTATTGAAATTTATTTAAATAATTTAATATGTTTGCAGCTGCTTTATTACAGCCCGCTTGACTGCAACTTTTCTTTTAGTTTATTAGAATAAAATAAATAAACAAAATAAAATAATAAATAATTAATAAATGATAATTCATAATTCGCACCCGCCTCAACCGGGGAGTTGAACACACGCAACTCTCTCAGTCAATTTAATTTGCCGTCCGCCACTCTAACCACTCGGCCATTGCCTCACTCCTGGGCCTATCGGCAAAGCTGCATTGTGAACCAATTCTGTTACCATACAATGCAAATAAAAAGTTTAAAATGCTGTGTGTCTGACGCTAGATTCGAACCTCGGTATGCTTGTGTAAATTAGGTCTGCTTAAGTATATATGTTCAAAGTGAGTTTAATTTGTATAATATCTCCGATTCAAATGAAATTTTCACATAACGCCCGTGGCAAGGTATTTGTCATGTAAGATATACAACTTTGGTTGTTGAGCTAATATTGTAGTTGTTAAATAGTTATTACTGATTTATAGAGGCGGGAAGGGGAGTGTCCAAATTTTACAAAAACTTTGAGACACTGCAATATATATGTATGTTGTCGCAAAATTTGATGACTCTAGCTCTTATAGTTTCTGAGATCCAGGTGTTCATACAGACAGACAGACGGACAGACGGTCAGACGGACAGACGGACAGACAGACATGGCTCAATCGACTCGGTTACTGATACTGAGTCAGAATATATATAGTTTATGGGGTCGGAGATGCCTCCTTCTGCCTGTTACGCACATTTCCGTTCAGACAAACACAATAGTCCATGAATTTTTTTAAAATCCATGGCCTAACCAGTAAGAAAAGCAACAGTCGCGCGGCACGCGACAGTGGGATACCCTTCGACCCATGATCTAGTGTAGTTAATTTGTTAAATCCATACACATACACATAGGCACATGCTTGAAAATTATTCCCGACAGATGGCGCTCGCGCTTCGCGCTCGCCCGCCTCCCTTGTTAACTGACACAAGCACTTGGTTTTATGCTCATACTTTCTTAAATAACTTCTGTGTTTACTGTCCGATTGTATTGTAATTTAGAGAATACGAAGATATTAGTGAAATAGCTTAGTATATGTTGAAGTCAAAAAGTTGTATCTTTTATACAGCGCTTATAAATTGAGTTCAAAAATTAAATTATTGATTTGCGGGGGCGGTGGGCGTGGCACCCAACATTTGAAATAAACTTGATCTGCGCCGAGTATATAGGAACCTTCATTCCGAATTTGGTGTCTCTAGCGTTTATAATAGCTGAGATCTGTGTGTTCATCTGGTCAGACGGACATCCGGACATCAGGACATTCGGACAGACAGACGGACATGGCTCAATCGACTCGGCTAGTGATCTTGAGCTAGAATATATATACTTTATGGGGTCTGCCACGCCTCCTTCTGCCTGTTACATACATTTGCACAAAGTTAGTATACCCTTTTTTGACCATTTTCAATGGTCGAAGGGTATAATAATAATATTGATTTGCGGGGCAGTTGGTGTGACATCTAAAATTTGAAATCAATATGAACTGCGTATGGTGTACAGAAACCTTCATGTCAAACTTGGTGTCTCTAGTGGCTCAAACGACTAGTGATCCTGAGCAAGAATACATATACTTTGTATAGTCTGCCATGCTTCCTTCTGCCTGTTACAGACATTTGCATAAGGTTAGTATATCCTTTTTTGATAATTCTCAATCGTCGAAGGATATATAAATTCGTAGACAATGCAAATATTAAATCATTCCACATCCGAATATTTTCCAACTTATGATAGCATTCTGTCAGCTCTGTTGGATCAGGATTCTATATCTTTTGGGGGATATTTTAAGGTTTTTCAGTTTTGTAAGGTTATGTCGAAGTCCAGACGTGATGGCGAAATTCTGACCTCGGATTCGAATTCAGCGACGCAAAATACATACATATATACGCCTAATTGTAGATAATAAAAATGGTTTTCAATAAAAAAAAATAGAAAAAATACAAACGCTACAGTCAGGTGCTGACTGTATAAGGCCATGGATTATCTTAAAATACCATAAAAAAAGTTTGTTAATAACAGAATAGAATCGCCGCTCGAATTTTCCACCGATTATCAAAAATAATCAGTACCTAGGAACACCAACGGGTAGCTACTGCAAATGTTATGGATTTAGTTGTTCTTAAAAAGTTAAATTTTGGTGACCTACGAGTCGACTTGAGACTTGCGCAACTTAAATGTTCCGCAAATTAATTAATTTCTGCAATCTGCAGACATAGATAACTTATTTATATTCGGATATTTATAAAAACTCGCAATGAAAATTCCGCTTTATTTGGATTAATATTAAAAATTTGGCGGAGATCAATTTTATACAGTGTTCGACGATACGCGCAATTTGAATTAACGAACAGAAGAAGAAGAACGCATAGACAAAGCAGAAGCGAAGTGTCGCAACCATTAGACTGAGCGAGAGGGCAATAGGTATATGTTATGTATGCATTTCTAGCGCATACAACAATTTATTTCATGTGCTTCTTGTTGATTTTTTGGCACAAGCCAGAGTTATTTCAGTGGCTGAGTGGATTATGTCTCGGACTGTAAAGCCAATGATGTTAACCGTGTTTCGGGGTTCGATTGCTACCGCGATCGGCATGTGGAAGTTTTTGTTTTTCATTATTTTTCATTAAAATATTTTAAAAGCTCAATAACATTGAAAACGGGCGGCGGCGGTAGCCGGTTTTTTAAGTTTTTGGTACGCAATATATGTAATTAGAACTTAGTTTTCTTTCGTTGGTACACAACAGCAACTCCAAATCTAATTGTACAATTATTGTACATATGTATGTACATACATGCGTGCAATAATGTGTGTTGAAGTGGGATGCCAATACATACATGTGGATATGCAGAAATGTATGTATGGGCATCCCACTCGCACATTCACAACTTTTAAAGGGCTTGTAGTGAAACGGTGGAACTATCGTCTGCTTATGATGGTGCCGGGCTGCCAGATCGGGCTCATATCGATGCGTCGCTGTTATGTTCTAACATTCTAATTGCAAAATATTGAGAGCAAAACAAAATAACAATATCCAATAAGAATCATATTGAACTTGCAATGTCATAACAGGCAAAATACGGAAAGAGTGACGGCATTGAAGAACGCATTGTTTACTTTTGGCTCGCATCTTTTTGATGCGTGCTAAATATAATAAAAATAGTAAACTTTATTTATAAATAATTAATATTATTTGTAACTATTATAATTTTATTTTATATAAAACAAAATGAGGAACAACTATTTTTTATTGAAATTTATTTAAATAATTTAATATGTTTGCAGCTGCTTTATTACAGCCCGCTTGACTGCAACTTTTCTTTTAGTTTATTAGAATAAAATAAATAAACAAAATAAAATAATAAATAATTAATAAATGATAATTCATAATTCGCACCCGCCTCAACCGGGGAGTTGAACACACGCAACTCTCTCAGTCAATTTAATTTGCCGTCCGCCACTCTAACCACTCGGCCATTGCCTCACTCCTGGGCCTATCGGCAAAGCTGCATTGTGAACCAATTCTGTTACCATACAATGCAAATAAAAAGTTTAAAATGCTGTGTGTCTGACGCTAGATTCGAACCTCGGTATGCTTGTGTAAATTAGGTCTGCTTAAGTATATATGTTCAAAGTGAGTTTAATTCGTATCATATCTCACTTATTTACAGTCCGATTCAAATGAAATTTTCACATAACGCCCGTGGCAAGGTATTTGTCATGTAAGATATACAACTTTGGTTGTTGAGCTAATATTGTAGTTGTTAAATAGTTATTACTGATTTATAGAGGCGGGAAGGGGAGTGTCCAAATTTTACAAAAACTTTGAGACACTGCAATATATATGTATGTTGTCGCAAAAATTTGATGACTCTAGCTCTTATAGTTTCTGAGATCCAGGTGTTCATACAGACAGACAGACGGACAGACGGTCAGACGGACAGACGGACAGACGGACAGACAGACATGGCTCAATCGACTCGGTTACTGATACTGAGTCAGAATATATATAGTTTATGGGGTCAGACAAACACAATAGTCCATGAATTTTTAAATAAATCCATGGCCTTAAAAAAACAGTCGCGCTACGCGACAGTGGGATACCCTTCGACCTATGTTCCGATGTAGTTTAATTTGTTAAATCATACACATATACTTTAAATGCGCATGCTTTTAAATTATTGCCGACAGGATGGCGCTCGCGCTTTGCGCTCGCCCGACTCCCTTGTTAGCTGATACAAGCACTTAGTTTTATGCACATACTTTCTTAAATAACTTCTGTGTTTATTGTCCGTGGATCGGAATGCAATTTCGAGTATTTGTTTACGATTTTTTATTTAAGTTGTATCTTTTATACAGCGCTTACAAATTAAGTTCAAAAATTAAATTATTGATTTGCGGGGGCGGTGGGCGTGGCACCTAACATTTGAAATAAACTTGATCTGCTTTAGCACACAGGAGTCTTCCTGCCAAATTTGGTAACTCTAGCTTTTATAATAGCTGAGATCTGTGCGTTCACACAGACAGACGGACAGAACGGACAGACGGACAGACAGACAGACAGGGCTCAATCGACTCGGCTTGTGATCCTGAGCAAGAATATATACTTTATGGGGTCTCCGACGCCTCCTTCTGCCTGTTACATACATTTGCACAAAGTTAGTATACCCTTTTTTGACCATTTTCAATGGTCGAAGGGTATAAAAAGTTTTTGTCATTTACATTATTCGTTTAATATTTATGTGAGCTCAAACATGAAATCGTTGATCGTGGAATCACTTTTGCTCCCCACTGTATAACTGCATATGCCGCTTACGCAGATCATGCAACTTTTTATTTTTTGTGGGGCTGTGTTATTAACTGTCCACAGGCTAGATTTAAATACTTATGATC